>CM061537.1:107211551-107471176 GCA_030545055.2 Neoaliturus tenellus
CAACTCGCAAATTTTAGTATAAAATGTTAAAGTTTTTCAAATTTTTAAGATAAGCTTAAACACTCTAAAATACGCTGAAACATGTAAATCCGAAATCCCAGACTGAAATATTGAATAATAAAAAAGTTTGGTTTTGTATGGCCAACCAGGACTCTAACAAATTTACCAACACCCAGCGTACAAATGACTATCTTTTAAGAAATCAATTTTACAATTAATAGCTAAATCGCTTTAATACACTCTGAAACGCGAAAAGCCAAGACCTTAGGTTGAAATAACGAAAACTTAAATTTTACCTATAGTCACTCCTGACAGAAATATTCTATCTGTCAACTCGCAAATTTTAGTAAAAAATGTTAAAAGTTTTTCAAATTTTTAAGATAAGCTTAAACACTCTAAAATACGCTGAAACATGTAAATCCGAAATCCCAGACTGAAATATTGAATAATAAAAAAGTTTGGTTTTGTATGTGCAATCTGGACTCTAACAAATTTACCAACACCCAGCGTAAAAATGACTATCTTTTAAGAAATCAATTTTTCAATTAATAGCTAGATCGCTTTAATACACTCTGAAACTCGAAAAGCCAAGACCTTAGGTTGAAATAACGAAAACTTAAATTTTACCTATAGTCACTCCTGACATAGAAATATTCTATCAGTCAACTCGCAAATTTTAGTATAAAATGTTAAAAGTTTTTCAAATTTTTAAGATAAGCTTAAACACTCTAAAATACGCTGAAACATGTAAATCCGAAATCCCAGACTGAAATATTGAATAATAAAAAAGTTTGGTTTTGTATGGGCAATCTGGACTCTAACAAATTTACCAACACCCAGCGTAAAATGACTATCTTTTAAGAAATCAATTTTACAATTAATAGCTAGATCGCTTGTATACACTCTGAAACGCGAAAAGCCAAGACCTTAGGTTGAAATAACAAAAACTTAAATTTTACCTATAGTCACTCCTGACAGAAATATTCTATCAGTCAACTCGCAAATTTTAGTAAAAAATGTTAGTTTTTCAAATTTTTAAGATAAGCTTAAACACTTTAAAACACGCTGAAACATGTAAATCCGAAATCCCAGACTGAAATATTGAATAATAAAAAAGTTTGGTTTTGTATGGACAATCGGGACTCTAACAAATTTACCAACACCCAGCGTAAAAATGACTATCTTTTAAGAAATCAATTTTACAATTAATAGCTAGATCGCTTTAATACACTCTGAAACGTGAAAAGCCAAGACCTTAGGTTGAAATAACGAAAACTTAAATTTTACCTATAGTCACCCCTGACAGAAATATTCTATCAGTCAACTCGCAAATTTTAGTAAAAAATGTTAATAGTTTTTTCAAATTTTTAAGATAAGCTTAAACACTCTAAAATACGCCGAAACATGTAAATCCGATGTCCCAGACTGAAATATTGAATAATAAAAAAGTTTGGTTTTGTATAGACAATCGGGACTCTAACAAATTTACCAACACCCAGCGTAAAAATGACTATCTTTTAAGAAATCAATTTTTCAATTAATAGCTAGATCGCTTTAATACACTCTGAAACGCGAAAAGCCAAGACCTTAGGTTGAAATAACGAAAACTTAAATTTTACCTATAGTCACTCCTGACATAGAAATATTCTATCAGTCAACTCGCAAATTTTAGTATAAAATGTTAAAAGTTTTTCAAATTTTTAAGATAAGCTTAAACACTCTAAAATACGCTGAAACATGTAAATCCGAAATCCCAGACTGAAATATTGAATAATAAAAAAGTTTGGTTTTGTATGGGCAATCTGGACTCTAACAAATTTACCAACACCCAGCGTAAAATGACTATCTTTTAAGAAATCAATTTTACAATTAATAGCTAGATCGCTTGTATACACTCTGAAACGCGAAAAGCCAAGACCTTAGGTTGAAATAACAAAAACTTAAATTTTACCTATAGTCACTCCTGACAGAAATATTCTATCAGTCAACTCGCAAATTTTAGTAAAAAATGTTAGTTTTTCAAATTTTTAAGATAAGCTTAAACACTCTAAAACACGCTGAAACATGTAAATCCGAAATCCCAGACTGAAATATTGAATAATAAAAAAGTTTGGTTTTGTATGGACAATCGGGACTCTAACAAATTTACCAACACCCAGCGTAAAAATGACTATCTTTTAAGAAATCAATTTTACAATTAATAGCTAGATCGCTTTAATACACTCTGAAACGTGAAAAGCCAAGACCTTAGGTTGAAATAACGAAAACTTAAATTTTACCTATAGTCACCCCTGACAGAAATATTCTATCAGTCAACTCGCAAATTTTAGTAAAAAATGTTAAAAGTTTTTTCAAATTTTTAAGATAAGCTTAAACACTCTAAAATACGCCGAAACATGTAAATCCGATGTCCCAGACTGAAATATTGAATAATAAAAAGTTTGGTTTTGTATAGACAATCGGGACTCTAACAAATTTACCAACACCCAGCGTAAAAATGACTATCTTTTAAGAAATCAATTTTTCAATTAATAGCTAGATCGCTTTAATACACTCTGAAACGCGAAAAGCCAAGACCTTAGGTTGAAATAACGAAAACTTAAATTTTACCTATAGTCACTCCTGACATAGAAATATTCTATCAGTCAACTCGCAAATTTTAGTAAAAAATGTTAAAGTTTTTCAAATTTTTAAGATAAGCTTAAACACTCTAATATACGCTGAAACATGTAAATCCGAAATCCCAGACTGAAATATTGAATAATAAAAAAGTTTGGTTTTGTATGGGCAATCTGGACTCTAACAAATTTACCAACACCCAGCGTAAAAATGACTATCTTTTAAGAAATCAATTTTTCAATTAATAGCTAGATCGCTTTAATACACTCTGAAACGCGAAAAGCCAAGACCTTAGGTTGAAATAACGAAAACTTAAATTTTACCTATAGTCACTCCTGACATAGAAATATTCTATCATTCAACTCGCAAATTTAAGTATAAAATGTTAAAAGTTTTTCAAATTTTTAAGATAAGCTTAAACACTCTAAAATACGCTGAAACATGTAAATCCGAAATCCCAGACTGAAATATTGAATAATAAAAAAGTTTGGTTTTGTATGGGCAATCTGGACTCTAACAAATTTACCAACACCCAGCGTAAAAATGACTATCTTTTAAGAAATCAATTTTTCAATTAATAGCTAGATCGCTTTAATACACTCTGAAACGCGAAAAGCCAAGACCTTAGGTTGAAATAACGAAAACTTAAATTTTACCTATAGTCACTCCTGACATAGAAATATTCTATCAGTCAACTCGCAAATTTTAGTATAAAATGTTAAAAGTTTTTCAAATTTTTAAGATAAGCTTAAACACTCTAAAATACGCTGAAACATGTAAATCCGAAATCCCAGACTGAAATATTGAATAATAAAAAAGTTTGGTTTTGTATGGGCAATCTGGACTCTAACAAATTTACCAACACCCAGCGTAAAATGACTATCTTTTAAGAAATCAATTTTACAATTAATAGCTAGATCGCTTGTATACACTCTGAAACGCGAAAAGCCAAGACCTTAGGTTGAAATAACGAAAACTTAAATTTTACCTATAGTCACTCCTGACAGAAATATTCTATCAGTCAACTCGCAAATTTTAGTAAAAAATGTTAGTTTTTCAAATTTTTAAGATAAGCTTAAACACTCTAAAACACGCTGAAACATGTAAATCCGAAATCCCAGACTGAAATATTGAATAATAAAAAAAGTTTGGTTTTGTATGGACAATCGGGACCCTAACAAATTTACCAACACCCAGCGTAAAAATGACTATCTTTTAAGAAATCAATTTTACAATTAATAGCTAGATCGCTTTAATACACTCTGAAACGCGAAAAGCCAAGACCTTAGGTTGAAATAACGAAAACTTAAATTTTACCTATAGTCACCCCTGACAGAAATATTCTATCAGTCAACTCGCAAATTTTAGTAAAAAATGTTAAAAGTTTTTCAAATTTTTAAGATAAGCTTAAACACTCTAAAATACGCTGAAACATGTAAATCCGAAGTCCCAGACTGAAATATTGAATAATAAAAAAGTTTGGTTTTGTATGGACAATCGGGACTCTAACAAATTTACCAACACCCAGCGTAAAAATGACTATCTTTTAAGAAATTAATTTTTCAATTAATAGCTAGATCGCTTTAATACACTCTGAAACGCGAAAAGCCAAGACCTTAGGTTGAAATAACGAAAACTTAAATTTTACCTATAGTCACTCCTGACATAGAAATATTCTATCAGTCAACTCGAAAATTTTAGTATAAAATGTTAAAAGTTTTTCAAATTTTTAATATAAGCTTAAACACTCTAAAATACGCTGAAACATATAAATCCGAAATCCCAGACTGAAATATTGAATAATAAAAAAGTTTGGTTTTGTATGGGCAATCGGGACTCTAACAAATTTACCAACACCCAGCGTAAAAATGACTATCTTTTAAGAAATCAATTTTTCAATTAATAGCTAGATCGCTTTAATACACTCTGAAACGCGAAAAGCCAAGACCTTAGGTTGAAATAACGAAAACTTAAATTTTACCTATAGTCACTCCTGACATAGAAATATTCTATCAGTCAACTCGCAAATTTTAGTATAAAATGTTAAAAGTTTTTCAAATTTTTAAGATAAGCTTAAACACTCTAAAATACGCTGAAACATGTAAATCCGAAATCCCAGACTGAAATATTGAATAATAAAAAAGTTTGGTTTTGTATGGGCAATCTGGACTCTAACAAATTTACCAACACCCAGCGTAAAATGACTATCTTTTAAGAAATCAATTTTACAATTAATAGCTAGATCGCTTGTATACACTCTGAAACGCGAAAAGCCAAGACCTTAGGTTGAAATAACAAAAACTTAAATTTTACCTATAGTCACTCCTGACAGAAATATTCTATCAGTCAACTCGCAAATTTTAGTAAAAAATGTTAGTTTTTCAAATTTTTAAGATAAGCTTAAACACTCTAAAACACGCTGAAACATGTAAATCCGAAATCCCAGACTGAAATATTGAATAATAAAAAAGTTTGGTTTTGTATGGACAATCGGGACTCTAACAAATTTACCAACACCCAGCGTAAAAATGACTATCTTTTAAGAAATCAATTTTACAATTAATAGCTAGATCGCTTTAATACACTCTGAAACGTGAAAAGCCAAGACCTTAGGTTGAAATAACGAAAACTTAAATTTTACCTATAGTCACCCCTGACAGAAATATTCTATCAGTCAACTCGCAAATTTTAGTAAAAAATGTTAAAAGTTTTTTCAAATTTTTAAGATAAGCTTAAACACTCTAAAATACGCCGAAACATGTAAATCCGATGTCCCAGACTGAAATATTGAATAATAAAAAAGTTTGGTTTTGTATAGACAATCGGGACTCTAACAAATTTACCAACACCCAGCGTAAAAATGACTATCTTTTAAGAAATCAATTTTTCAATTAATAGCTAGATCGCTTTAATACACTCTGAAACGCGAAAAGCCAAGACCTTAGGTTGAAATAACGAAAACTTAAATTTTACCTATAGTCACTCCTGACATAGAAATATTCTATCAGTCAACTCGCAAATTTTAGTAAAAAATGTTAAAGTTTTTCAAATTTTTAAGATAAGCTTAAACACTCTAAAATACGCTGAAACATGTAAATCCGAAATCCCAGACTGAAATATTGAATAATAAAAAAGTTTGGTTTTGTATGGGCAATCTGGACTCTAACAAATTTACCAACACCCAGCGCAAAAATGACTATCTTTTAAGAAATCAATTTTTCAATTAATAGCTAGATCGCTTTAATACACTCTGAAACGCGAAAAGCCAAGACCTTAGGTTGAAATAACGAAAACTTAAATTTTACCTATAGTCACTCCTGACATAGAAATATTCTATCAGTCAACTCGCAAATTTTAGTATAAAATGTTAAAAGTTTTTCAAATTTTTAAGATAAGCTTAAACACTCTAAAATACGCTGAAACATGTAAATCCGAAATCCCAGACTGAAATATTGAATAATAAAAAAGTTTGGTTTTGTATGGGCAATCTGGACTCTAACAAATTTACCAACACCCAGCGTAAAAATGACTATCTTTTAAGAAATCAATTTTTCAATTAATAGCTAGATCGCTTTAATACACTCTGAAACGCGAAAAGCCAAGACCTTAGGTTGAAATAACGAAAACTTAAATTTTACCTATAGTCACTCCTGACATAGAAATATTCTATCAGTCAACTCGCAAATTTTAGTATAAAATGTTAAAAGTTTTTCAAATTTTTAAGATAAGCTTAAACACTCTAAAATACGCCGAAACATGTAAATCCGAAATCCCAGACTGAAATATTGAATAATAAAAAAGTTTGGTTTTGTATGGGCAATCTGGACTCTAACAAATTTACCAACACCCAGCGTAAAATGACTATCTTTTAAGAAATCAATTTTACAATTAATAGCTAGATCGCTTGTATACACTCTGAAACGCGAAAAGCCAAGACCTTAGGTTGAAATAACGAAAACTTAAATTTTACCTATAGTCACTCCTGACAGAAATATTCTATCAGTCAACTCGCAAATTTTAGTAAAAAATGTTAGTTTTTCAAATTTTTAAGATAAGCTTAAACACTCTAAAACACGCTGAAACATGTAAATCCGAAATCCCAGACTGAAATATTGAATAATAAAAAAAGTTTGGTTTTGTATGGACAATCGGGACTCTAACAAATTTACCAACACCCAGCGTAAAAATGACTATCTTTTAAGAAATCAATTTTACAATTAATAGCTAGATCGCTTTAATACACTCTGAAACGCGAAAAGCCAAGACCTTAGGTTGAAATAACGAAAACTTAAATTTTACCTATAGTCACCCCTGACAGAAATATTTTATCAGTCAACTCGCAAATTTTAGTAAAAAATGTTAAAAGTTTTTCAAATTTTTAAGATAAGCTTAAACACTCTAAAATACGCTGAAACATGTAAATCCGAAGTCCCAGACTGAAATATTGAATAATAAAAAAGTTTGGTTTTGTATGGACAATCGGGACTCTAACAAATTTACCAACACCCAGCGTAAAAATGACTATCTTTTAAGAAATTAATTTTTCAATTAATAGCTAGATCGCTTTAATACACTCTGAAACGCGAAAAGCCAAGACCTTAGGTTGAAATAACGAAAACTTAAATTTTACCTATAGTCACCCCTGACAGAAATATTTTATCAGTCAACTCGCAAATTTTAGTAAAAAATGTTAAAAGTTTTTCAAATTTTTAAGATAAGCTTAAACACTCTAAAATACGCTGAAACATGTAAATCCGAAGTCCCAGACTGAAATATTGAATAATAAAAAAGTTTGGTTTTGTATGGACAATCGGGACTCTAACAAATTTACCAACACCCAGCGTAAAAATGACTATCTTTTAAGAAATTAATTTTTCAATTAATAGCTAGATCGCTTTAATACACTCTGAAACGCGAAAAGCCAAGACCTTAGGTTGAAATAACGAAAACTTAAATTTTACCTATAGTCACTCCTGACATAGAAATATTCTATCAGTCAACTCGAAAATTTTAGTATAAAATGTTAAAAGTTTTTCAAATTTTTTAGATAAGCTTAAACACTCTAAAATACGCTGAAACATATAAATCCGAAATCCCAGACTGAAATATTGAATAATAAAAAAGTTTGGTTTTGTATGGGCAATCGGGACTCTAACAAATTTACCAACACCCAGCGTAAAAATGACTATCTTTTAAGAAATCAATTTTACAATTAATAGCTAAATCGCTTTGATACACTCTGAAACGCGAAAAGCCAAGACCTTAGGTTGAAATAATGAAAAACTAAATTTTACATATAGTCACAATTGTTAAAGTCCCCAAGGTCATCGCAATTCCCCCCACCACTTTCCTTATACCTAGGGCACCCGGAGCCGTACGATCAGTCGCTCTGCGACTGTCATGGGGTGCACACTGGTGTCGGACTCTGCTTTACGGTTTTAAGTTAAAGTTTAGGATTTATCATGTACAACAAAAAAAAACTTAGCAAATTATAACATTTTAGCCAGTTCAATTTACCACACTTACACTTATTTGGCAAAAACATAAAACTGTTGTACCATGAGTAAATTTTTCTAAGTGTTGGTTTAAACCTGGGGGTACTTCTGTTGAGATGAAAACTTTAACTCTAATCGTACGAAGAGTAAATATTTCTAAGTGTTTGCTCAAACTTTTAGGTAGCTCAACGCGCGGGGCCGGGCCGCCTTATATCCCCACCGGAGTGGTCACGCCCAGGATATCAGGGGTGTGGGAGGGGGTGGGGGTGGGGATGGGGGGGGGGTGTTCACTTCTCGTCTGGAGCAAGAAACTTTTGGTCAAGGTCAAAATTTTTCCGAAAAAAAAAGTTCGGGGGGGGGGGTTCACTTCTCGTCTGGAGCAAGAAACTTTTGGTCAAGGTCAAAATTTTTCCGAAAAAAAAGTGTTCGGGGGGGGGGGGGGTCCACTTCTCGTCTGGAGCAAGAAACTTTTGGTCAAGGTCAAAATTTTTTCCGAAAAAAAAAGTTCGGGGGGGGGGGGGGTTCACTTCTCGTCTGGAGCAAGAAACTTTTGGTCAAGGTCAAAATTTTTCCGAAAAAAAAAGTTCGGGGGGGGGGTTCACTTCTCGTCTGGAGCAAGAAACTTTTGGTCAAGGTCAAAATTTTTCCGAAAAAAAAAGTTCGGGGGGGGGGGGGTTCACTTCTCGTCTGGAGCAAGAAACTTTTGGTCAAGGTCAAAATTTTTCCGAAAAAAAAAGTTCGGGGGGGGGGGGGGGGCTCGCCAAACTTTTCGCCAGGGGGGGGGGTTCAAGTGGGGCAAGGTCACCCACAACACTTCTACTCTAAGTGTTGGCTATACCCCCACCACAACTGAGTCCCTAGGCTGCACAACACCGCTCGGCCAGTATGTCTCCGGCTTCCATGCGGTGCGTCTCGCTGTTCTCCAACTCTCTATATGTAAGTATTTTTACAAGTTTTAAATCTAGGTCACTTCACTTTAACTCTGGGACAATATCGACTTGTGGTATTTCAGCGTTTTCACTCAAGGTCACCACACTTTAACTCTGCTGTTCTCCAACTCTCTATATGTAAGTATTTTTACAAGTTTTGAGTCTAGGTCACTTCACTTTAACTCTGGGACAATATCGACTTGTGGTATTTCAGTGTTTTCACTCAAGGTCATCACACTTTAACT
Source organism: Neoaliturus tenellus (assembly GCA_030545055.2). Taxonomy (NCBI): domain Eukaryota; kingdom Metazoa; phylum Arthropoda; class Insecta; order Hemiptera; family Cicadellidae; genus Neoaliturus; species Neoaliturus tenellus. The sequence goes on from CM061537.1 coordinate 107,220,840, forward strand.
CTGAGACTGCATCAACTTGTATTATTTATGTGTTTTGACTCAAGGTTACCACACTTAAACTTTGGGGTGGTATCAACTTGTAGTATTTCTATGTTTTGACTCAAGGTCATTACACTTTAACTCTGGGGCAATATCGACTTGTAGTACTTCAGTATTTTAACTCTAGGTCACCAAACTTTAACTCTGAGACTGCAGCAACTTGTATTATTTCTGTGTTTTGACTCAAGGTCATCACACTTTAACTCTGGGATGATTTTGACTTATAGTATTTCTGTGTTTTGACTCAAGGTCACCACACTTTAATTCTGGGACGGGATCGACTTGTAGTATTTCTGTGTTTTCACTCAAGGTCATCACACTTTAACTCTGGGGTGATTTCAACTTATAGTATTTCAGTGTTTTGACTCAAGGTCACCACACTTTCACTCTGGGACGGTATCAACTTGTAGTATTTCTATGTTTTTACTCAAGGTCATCACACTTTAACATGTAACTTTAAGGTAGCACCGAAACGGTGCTACTCGGCTTGACATTTTCAAGTTTCCCAAGATCATCACAATTTCCCCCACCACTTCCCATATACCTAGAGTACACAGAGCCAGACAGTCAGTCGCTCGGTGACTGTCGTAGGGTGTGCATCGGTGTCGGCACTCTGTTGTTCGGTTTTCAAGGTCACATTCATGGCAAATTGGGAGACCTGGCTCGGTTCAATGACCTCTGAGGAGTGACACATGATGGTTTAGGCAGAGTCACGTCGCAAACTCCAGCTTGACTTGGCACTTTTGCTGTTTCTAGTCGCATATTCGCTCCAAGTCATCAAGGTCACGAGGACTCTGACTGAAACTCGGAGCGAAGTGTGAGAAACGGCAAAAGTGCCAAAAAATTTTAAGTTTCGGCGTGACCTTGACCTTCATGGTGACGATGACGTTATATTGATGATGTAATGGGTGGTGACGTCATCGGCACGTCATTTCTGTGACGTCATGGGTGTGACGTCATAGTGATGACGTCATTGACGGTGACGTCATCGATGATGCAATCGATGACGTCATCGGTGACGTCATCGGTGATGACGTCATCATGACTCAGCACATTCCTCAGGGGTCATTGAACTGTCCCAGGTCTCTCAATTTCCCACTACTTAGAAGTTTTATTCAAAAAACCTAAAAAAATCTAAAAACATATTTTTGTGGGAAAATGTAATTGGGGATTGTTATATATGGCCGTAAACACATTTTAGTGTAAATTTAGAATAAATATATCAGTGTGTCTTGTTGCTATGTAACCTCCAATAACATATCAGTAAATATAATATGGGTTACTAGCATTGATTCATATTTTAAGTCAAAAGTACATATCATATTAACGATATTTATAGTTACAATTAATCAGGTCATTTTGAAATGAAATTCGTTAAAAAATATTGATTTAGTAGATACGGTACATTATTACTGATAAATTTACTTACACTAAATAATTATTTACTATTAATAATATTATACTGTTTTGCAGGTTTGTGCTGAGCTATTTCTTTGAACTACTTTAATGTGAGTAAGTAGCTCTAAATATATGTTAGTGGTGCATTTATTCATTATATAAGTCCCGTGAGAATGACGATTTTCAGCATGGATTACAAGAAGTAGTTAAAGAACTTATTTCATCATGGAAATAATATATGAAAATTATTAAGTTTATTTATAACTAACAGTTTAGTCTTCAAAGTATAGTTGAATTGATCTTTAACATATCTCCTGAAATTTGCTTTTCTAAATCTAATAAACTATACAGCCCTATGTGTAACTGACTGACTGACTGACTGACTCACTTATATGGGATACGAATTTCTGACGTAACTATTTAGGCTAGAGACTTGAAATTTGGCATACGTGTAACCTGAACAGTCAATGCTAAGTGTAAAATCTTAAACTTGCAAATTTTTAGTTTTAACCTACTAAAAAAAATTCAAAATGGCGGATTTCCGAAATTGAAATTTTACTTTTTTGGCTGCAATACTACGATAGGGAATTTAATTTTCTACAATTTCGGTCCCTTGACTTTTTATCGTATCTCGCACCGTTAAGCCTCCAGAGCGTTTTTAATGAAATGCCGTTTTCGGTTTTCGGGCTCTAGTGACTTTTTACGATGGTCGTAAAAAATTTGTTAAGGTTCATTTTGATAGATCTTTTTAATATCTACAATTTCTTTCCTTGTATATTTTGCCGTATCTCTACTCGTTTACTCACAAAATTCATTTTTCACTTTTTCCGGATTTTGTGAACGTAAGTAGTGGGAAAACACCGGTCCTGGTCCACTGGAGAAATCGTAATTTTAGTATTTCAGCTCTAGTGGCCTAACGGTTAGTCTTATCTAAAATATGAGAGCATATTACGATAGGGATGATCTACAATTTTGGTCCTTTGACTTTTTGTCGTACATCGCACCGTTAACCCTCCAAACTGATTTTTGTGAAATTTATATTTAGATTTAGGGCCCTAGCGACTAAATCGTTTGTCCTACAAAAATGTTTAAATGACAACTTTTATAGGTCTTTTTAATATCTACAATTTTGATTCTGACATACTTTGCCGTATCTCTTTCCGTTTACTCTCTAAATACATTTTTCACTTTTTCCCAGTTTTGTGATAAATAAGTAGTGGCTTTTGGCCAACTAGAGAAATCGTAATTTTAGTATATTTCAACTCTAGCGGCTAAACGGTTAGGCCTTTCATAGATTTGAGACTACTACGGTACTGAATTGGATGAACTACGATTTTGGTCCTGTGACTTTTTGTCGTACATCGCAACAATTGCGTAAATCTCCAGACTAATTTTTGTGCAATCGCGGTTTCAGTTTTTCCACTCTACTGACAAAACGATTGATCCTATCGAAAAATTTTGCTGAATATGACAAATATTTTATTAATGGCTTACAGTTTTCAGAACATTTTGCCGTATTTCTATACACATTAGCTCTCAAAACAGATTTATTATAGGACCAGAATAGTTGCCGAAAACTTGAAATTGGGGACCTTACCTTCTTTTAAGAGACAATTAAAAATATAAATTCAGCTATTGTCGGGGCTGGTGTTACTAATTTACATACGTTTAGTAAGTTCATCCTCGGATTTTAGGGAATCTTTTTAAAACTTTGGAGTCTTTTGTGATTTATATCTCGTTTATCAGATTTTATATTTTAATGTTAAAATAACATTTTAATGTTATATTATTGTTTTCACTGATTTATTGCAACAATTTTTGACGAATTTAAAAGCTTTAATTACTATTGATTGTGAGAAGTGTGCATTAGCCTTTTGTTACTGTCTTGTTTGTGCACTTCTATGGTAAAGCTAACCTGTTTAACACTCGACTTTTTTATTTACAAACTAATTCAGTGAACACATTGGAGTTAATAACCCTCAACAAGCCCGTTCACTGCATCAAGTTTTTACAGAAATTACGGAACTGGGGCAACAAATTAGGGAGTGGACCCTCCATTCAGCATAACACCCAGAATAAATAATTATTATATCACACTCAAAATATTTTAACAAATTTTAACTACGAAGAGTTATTAAAACCGATTCTTAGGAGATTTTCAAAGCTTTTTTAACTATCGATTGTGAATTGTGTGTATTAAACGGTTTTGTTACTGTCTTGGATGTTCAGTTCTTCCGTGGAACTAACCAATTTCATACTTGTCTTTTTATTAATTTACGAATTTAGGGAAACCCCTAAGGGGGCATGGGGGCGGAGCCCCCATCGAGCCGTAGGCGAGTAATTATATAACCTAAGTAGAGGCATTTTGGGAGTTTCAGGACAAACGCAAATTCAGCGGTTTTTAATCAGTGGTTACGTATTTGTGACGTGTGATGACGTATGTGTGACATCATACGGTGACGAGGTGGAGTGTGTGACGTCACGGGTGTGACGTGGTGGTGTGACGTCACTAATATGCTGTTGAACTTTTAGCGGAGCCCAGAGAGTCTTAATTTTCCTGTTAATTTGTGTTTATGACCAAACGCCACCCCGCCTGTCGGCCCGATCACGCTAGTGCCGCTATACTCCCTCGCTCTTTGCACTGCAGTGCTAGATACCAAATTTATTTACTTACAAAGGCCGGCACATAAAGATCACTGTATGTTCTTAAAAAATATATTTAAGAGTATTTCTATTCACCCGGTAAAATCTATTAAGTTTTATCCGATTTATACAACCGGAGTTTTGCTTCAATAAATGACAGAAAACTTCTTAAATTCCCGGTCAAAACTACGGATTTTATTCACCTTATACTTATACACAACTAACACTCGACCACGATTATGTTTGGTGGGAATATGTAATAATTATTACACACCGGTCTCTTTATTCTATCATACACCTTCATTTCACACTTTTTAAACAATTATTAATTTTTAAACGTTTATTTCCGTGGTCTTTAGAAAGGCCGTTTCGTCTAAGTCTTAATTTTTTGAACTGCGGGCTTCATTCCTGTAACCCTAATATGTTGGGCTATAATTATATTGTTTATTCGGGTTTTAACAAATATTTTTACGCCTGAGCAGGTTCAAACATGTTCAAGGTCAAATTGAATGTAGAAAAAAAAGGAACTTGACCTTAGCGGACAAAGCCAGCCGACAAGCCAAGTCTAGGGGCAGTTCATCGTAGCTGGGCAGGCCAACCGACCGAGTGAACCAAGGTGTGGGGGACCGCAGAAACCACACTGCGCGAACCACCCGGGTATGTTTGTTTTTTGGGGGAGGGGGTGATAGGAATCAGGTAAGGAACATAGTTTAAATACCCTTGAGTGTTAGTGTTTGCCCAAAATAAGAAAGAACCCAAGCTCAGCCATGCAAAGAAAGGACAGTAAAGAAGGAAGCCGCCGACTAAGTATGCAAACGAGGGAAGGGACCAAAAATGGTCCCGTGATCAAACTGATCTTGACGCCCAGGGAACATCTCACGGCGGCTCCGAATCTCCTCGCCTAAGTCCGAAGTAGTCTTTCCCAGGCACGGCGACATTCCTCGGGACTTGAGCGGGGCTCGACCCGGTGACTCGACGGCAACCCCCGTAGACATCGAGCGGCGCAAGCGAGTTGACCTGCTTTGGGTGCACGCTTGGCTTTGGCTCCGAGGCGGTATACCACGTAGGGATGCGCTTCTCCGAAGACAACGCCGAATGCCCGGTGTCTCCGATGGTGTCCGCCGAGTCCCAAAAAGTCTGCCGGAGAGTTCGGAGCTGCTTCTTGGCTGGTCCCGTGGTGGCTCGATGCAGAGTGATGCAGTGCCCCTAGCAGCTCCCGGTTTTATCCCGACTCAGCGAGGAACGGACGTCTCTCATTGGCTCAGCGGCCGGTCCAATCAGAAGCGAGCTACAGTTAATGACTTCACCACGGGGCCATGCAGCGAGATTGTAATCGGCTATAACGTCCCCTACCTATGTACTGTACAGAAGAGGTGTATATTTTTTGTAAGGTTGCGGTGATGGGTTGATTACTTATGATGAATAAATTTAAATGGGAGGGGGGTTATAATGTTTTGAAGAAACTATGTCAAGGTCATTGGTTGGAGTTTTTAAAAAAAAATTTATTTACAAATGACAGTAAAACGTAAGACATACATATCAGAACTAACAATGCTAAATAATAAAGAATGAAAGAATATTTACAAAGCTATGAACTTATATCATTTTACAAAGGTGTGTTCAAATGGATCGTTATTTCTGTAGCGGTTAATAGTCTGCCTTTTATGAGTTAAAAAATAGTGAGGGGAAAGGATTGGGAAGGGTAATGTGGTTATTAAACCACTTGGGCAACAAAGTATCCACCAATACTGACACTTTGTTCGTAACATGCCATCATTTGTTGAGCCCAATTCCACATACGGTCTCTGTCATTAGGTGTTACAATGAAGAAATTATTGACATTGTAAATTATAACAGAACCAATTTTAACGGAAAATCCTAGATTCAACCATTTACGTGCTTCAGTCATGAACTTTTCTAAAGTGTCAAATGGGAACTGTTGGTCGATAAAAATTACTTTTGGTTGTTCATCTATCTCACATTTTGACTCATCATCTTCACTATCACTGTCATTATATAATTCCTCTTGAGGTTGTACCATAACATTTGAAATTTTAGAATAGTTGAAGTTTTCATTGTGGTGAGGAGGCATTTGAACAGAAAATATTAAAAGTGGCAAAGACGAGGCAACAAGAGTAGCGTGTGAAACCAGAATGAAGAAGTGAACAACGCTTGGTTTGAGCTGCAGGCTTCGTTGTTGACCACACAAGAGCTTGAGGAAGAACAATTGTTTTAATCCGTATCATAGCATGAATAGTTAACGTCCTCTGACGACGTACCGCACAGAACATGGTATAGAGAGTTTTACAGGACGATGTCGATAATTTACGATAGGAAAGTCGGTGCTTTAAACAGGTGCAAACATGTTCAAGGCTACTCAAAGGAAGTTTTAAAAAATTGAACTATTTATTATGAATAATGTACAAAGTTATGATTAGAAATATGTTAACAGTGGTTTAAAATGTTGAACTAGTTGTACTGTCTAAGTGTCGTCATCATCCACAGACTTCGGAGGTACATTAGTTTTATGTTTTTCCTTGTTGTTGTGCAAGCTATTCGAAATATTGGGCGAAGACGTTGCTTCCGGTGACCAATTTTGTAGTGACTGGGATGAATTGGACTCGTTTAACATTTCTTCTTGAAACTCGACCGAAATCCTTATTAATAACTTTAAAGTAGTGGTGGGGAGAGTTAAATTAATTTTATACATATTTCTACCGTCACACTTGCTCCCTGTTCAAAAAGATATCTGTAAAAAAGATATGGATAATGTTCTCTTTCACTTTGTAAATGTCCCATAACAAAATCGAAAGCCAATCTTTTCGAATATTCATTATGTAATACTTCTCTGACACTAACTAAAACTCCATTTCTTTGAAAGTTCAATCTAACTGCTGGTATTTTCTTTACATCATCCTTGTCTATTAGGGGTAGCTTGTAAGAGAACGTATTTGGCGGTAGTCTTGGCTTTTTTTCAAGTCGAGAACAAAACAATTTAAACAATTTTCGATCAGAGTTCATAGTAGAATGAATACTTAACATTATGTTCTACGACCGTTCATCACACGAACCAATGTTTCATAAAACAGTCTTAAATCTTCTTCGTCCTACAGAATCAGATGAAACTTCATGTTGATGGTCTTGGGCTACGTTGTCGACAGTGCAATTGGCAGACGATTAGTGAAAGTTAATATCATGAATAGTTAATAACGTCCCACATCTACGTACCGTACAGAAGAGGACACCAAGTTTTCGACAATGACGGGTATCAACGTACTGCACAGAATACGGCAAAATGAGTTTTCCAAAGTCTGTCACATAAATGTAGAAACAGGTTTTGAACAAAAAAAGTTTATTTTAACTTTTAAATCTTATTGTTATAATTAGAGAAAGTAAAAATATTCGCTTGCCCGATCTATTTATACTAAAAAATGTTAACAAATAGAACTAAAAGAACAACGGAATAATGTTGAAATAAGAGAGGAGGAATACGATAGTAACAATAGTCCACTGGTTCAGTTCGTGAGAAAAGGACCATCTTATGTTGTAGACAGTAAAAAACTACATCGTCAGGTCAAGACGGGGGCTGCAGGCAGGCCCCTGATTATAGTCTACACAAAGTGTGCAAGGTTACGCACTTGGCCGTGGCAAAGCTGCTCAGCGCACTCGTGCTGAGCACAGCGTGTCGCTCAACACGCGGTCGAGACGGTCCCAGCTGCTGAGGTTGTTATCAGTAGGCTACACTTATCATAAACTATTTAGACAGTGATGGCAAGATTACAGAGATCGTACAACAATTAGCCGAGGTGTTGCATTAACTGTTATAAAACATGTTATTTTATCTAAATAATTCCTGTAAGTGTTGTACGACCTTTTAATTTTCAGTTGAAAATTATATTAGGGAAAGGCTAGTAAAATAAAATTAATTACAACTGAGCTAATCGATGAAAATAGTATTTTTTTTAAACATTCACCTGTAAAAATGGAGATGTGTCTTTCAGAAGACCCTCAGTCAACACATCGGATAGATCATCTCTGGGATTGATGCTCGAAATCTTTTTTCTTGATTAATGAAACGGTTTTCTTGGTCCGTAGGTTTGCACTCAACACACTTGACAAAATATATCTTTTTTCACAAAATAAATCAAGTACAAGCCCATGAACCGCACTGGACTAATTTTGGAAAAATCAATTAAACTTTACAAAAAAGTTTTAAAAAATGTTCTAAAAGAGTTTTGCATATTTTACTCCTCGGTTTTTACTGCGGTATAGATGTATTATTTATTTTATTGAACAAGCCGTTTGACCGTTTTTCGTACGTCATGTAATTGGCTTCATACGTAATTGAGGACCTTGGGTACAAAGGTATTTTTGATAAGTTATTTTGTACAATATCATGAACAATTTAAAGTGGGTAAGTGATCTTGTACTTCTAGTTTAATTTTAAAGATAACTACCGACGTTTATTTCGATCGAATTCCACAGTTACATCTGCTTTTCTGGCTAACAGATACATTCTACAGACCTTTTTTTAGTAAACAGTTATATTAATTGTCAAATTAAAATTCTAAAGTATGACTAGCAGATTTGAACTCTATACATATGCTAAAAAAAATAATAAAATAAAAAAGACCATATTGTACCAAGGGTAAAAGATCTATATACTTAAAGGATATAACTTTTTGATTTCAAATTAATTAAAAACTTTTAATTACTTCTATTAACTGTAAAACGTACAATAATTTGTACGAATAAAAATCTTTAACACAATATATTTAAGTGCAATTGAGAAATTTTATTGAAATTTGTGTTGTCAAAGGGGTTTCTAGATGACGTTCCTATGTCACAATATCAGTCCAAGGTCATCCAGTTCAAATGTTAAAAAACCAAACTTGATTAAAAACCACATAGTTGTTCGTCTGCAAGTTGCAGTATGTAGGCTATATTTGTAATCGTTTTAAAAATATTATTGTATAACATGCGGCTAAAACAGATTTTCAAAAAATTCCAATGATATATTATCTTATTCTTTTCATGGTGTTTTAAGGTTTCATCACTTGTTTTCATCTTAGCGGTCTTCATCGGACACCGTTGTTTTGGATAGGGTGTAACTTGGAAGTTTCAACTGATACATCACACGCATACATTTGAAATACCCGAAATTACCACACTTCTGACCAAATAAACTATCAGCATGATCTTCAGGTGTTTTACGTAATTTTAAATCACAACAAAACTAGTAAAAAATGTTTTTGCTGGACCCCAACATGCTTACATATTTTCTAATAGGATGATATACTCGTATGCATGAAAAATAACCAGAATTATAATGAGATGTTTGCAAAGTGTAGCTTAGGTATGGTATATGAAGTAGTGGGGATGTGAACTCTATCTTAATAGCTGATTACCTTCACATCAGTTTTTAAACTAGATTGTAAACAAAAATAGACTATCTGCCACTGAATTATCAACAAGAATACTGTTTGAAAAGTTATATATTTTTTTAAATTGTATTTTAGGTAAGTTTCTAGCAAACAGGAAAAAATATATTACAAAATGCGCAATTTTCGCATGGGCCCCCTAGTGTCAAATAGTACTGTATCATTTAGGCCTACCAAAAATATCAATTTAAATTACAATGTTCCCAAATTATAATGAAATGTTTTATTTTACTCACTATGGTATAAGTTAAATTTATATTATTTCCTGTTACTTTACATAGTATTAATTAATTAGGGGCTCGATAAAAAACAATGAAATGTGGGTCAATGGTATTTAAAAAAAAAAATAACCATGCAAGTTTTATATATCGATCTATTTGCGTTATTGTGTTAAAACAACAATAGGCGTGTTCAATACATATAGTGAACTTGGAAAAAATACACATATACAATATGCTTAAGTATAGTTTTAATTGAAATGGATATACCTAATTACTCTATTTACAGTACAACGCACATCCTAAAGCTAATACGTAATATACGGTCGTTTTTACCAACAAACTTGTGCAAAATCGGCGTAGTGCCGTGGTCAAACATGTTTCAGTTCTCTATCAGAACGGATTGGATCGATTTAACCAAGGTATGGGAGATCGCAGGAATCCAAATTGCTCAAACTATCCGTGTAGTTTTGTTTTTGTAGGGTTGTGATGGGAATCAGATAAAGGGCGGAGTTTAAGTATACCGTGTTAGTGCGCAAAAAAGAAGCTAAGCCATACACGAAAAAGGAAAGTAAAGAAAGGGTCCTGCAAAGTACTAAGTGATTCAAATTATAAAACTGACCCAGACGTACAAGAAACGACTCAATGAAAATAAAATCTCCTCGAATTCCTCAGGACTTGATTGGTTCTAGGCTCCGGTGATTCGACAGCCACCGTCGTAGACACCAAGCGGCGAAAGCGAGTTGACCTGCTCGGGTGCACGCTTAGCGTTAGCTCCGAGGCGGTATACCACGTAGGGTTTGCGCTACTCCGAAGACATCGCTGAATGCCTGGTGTCTCCGATAGTGTGGGCCGAGTCCCAAAAGCCAGAATTGGATACTAGAGCTGCTATGACTTGTTATGTTCAAATTATTTTCCACTGAGCATTCTCAAAATACGTAAGAAAAAGGTTGACCCATGCACAAAAAAGGACAGTAAAGAAGGGCTGCTGCTAAGAGCTAAATGATTTAAAAGAGATCTGATTCAGACCCCAGGGAATGATTCAATGCAGTTCCAAATCTCCAAAATTAAGTCTGAAATAACTAGTCTGACCCAGGCACGGTGAATTCCTCAGAACTTGGGCGGTGTTGGGCTCCGGTGACTCGACGACCACCGTCGTAGACACCGAACGACGAAAGCGAGTTGACCTGCTTGGGTGCACGCTTAGCGTTAGCTCCGAGGCGGTATACCACGTAGGGTTTGCGCTACTCCGAAGATATCGCTGAATGCTCGGTGTCTCCGATAGTGTAGGACGTGTCCCTAAAGCCAGCCGCAAAGACTGGAGTTGTTTAAGACTTGTTACGTGAAAACTACTCTCTATTGAGCATGCTCAAAGGGAAAAAAAGGATAGTAAAGAAGGGCTGCTGCTAAGTGCCAAATGATTTAAAAGAGCCCTGGTTAGGACCCATGCACAGTGAATTCCTCAGGACTTGGACGGTGCTGGGCTCCGGTTACTCGAAAGCCATCGTCGTAGACACCGAGCGACGAAAGCGAGTTGACCTGCTCGGGTGCACGCTTAGCGTTAACTCCGAGGCGGTATACCACGTAGGGTTTGCGCTACTCCGAAGATATCGCTGAATGCTCGGTGTCTCCGATAGTGTGGGACGTGTCCCTAAAGCCAGCCGCAAAGACTGGAGTTGTTTACGACTTGTTACGTGAAAACTACTTTCTATTGAGCATGCTTAAAGGGGAAAAAGGATAGTAAAGAAGGGCTGCTGCTAAGTGCAAATGAATTAAAAGAGCCCTGATTAGGACCCCAAGGGAATGATTCGATTCTGTTCCAAATCTCCACAATCAAGTCCGGAGTAATCTGATCCAGGCACGGTGAATTCTTTAGGCCTTGGACGGTGATGGGCTCCGGTGACTCGACGACCACCGTCGTAGACAACGAGCTGACCTGCTTGGGTGCACACTTAGCGTTAGCTCCGAGGCGGTATACCACGTAGGGTTTGCGCTACTCCGAAGATATCGCTGAATGCCCGGTGTCTCCGATGGTGTGCGCCGAGTCCCAAAAGCCAGACTGCTTACGACTTGGAAATGCTTACGACTTGTCACGTCTTAAGTACTTTCCTCTGAGCATGCTTAAAGGAAAAAATCATTTCAAGTAAAAGTTACGGAGTATGCATTCTTGTTTAGAAAAATATGTGCGTCAATATCTATACTCATCCAAATAGAAAATCTGATTTTACTCAAGATTGTTGGTAGTATTTTGGCAAAATCGTTCATTAATTTTGGGTTAGTTACCTTTTTACAGTGATTTCCTAAGTAAAAAAATCACTGTGAAAGTCCCGTTGTTTGTTAGACTTTCACGCGAAAACGACTCAACTGATCATTATTAAATTTTGTACACATATTCTTGGAGGGATCAGAAGTTACATAGGGTACTTTTTTATAAGAATTATTTTTTACAAAAGATAAAAAAAATCTGAACTTATATTTTTTATTTTTTATTGGTCGCTAAGAAACAAATTCAATGAAAATTACAATGTAATGTATTTAGCGATTATTTATTTACGTATATACAGGGTGAGCGTAGCGAACGAGCTAATTGTGGCAGCGAGTAACGCGAGCAAAGCCCCGGGAAAAGCTAGTTACAAATAAATAAGAGAACGGTAGAGCTAAGAATAAGAGACCATAACACTCACAGATTTCAAGGAAAGTGATTAATACAGCCCCAATTCTCAATATTGAAGTATGCGGTGTTTGTATCAGAAACGTTGACAACGCCCTCGCGACGTGACCGAGTGGGCCTCCTTGGTTCTCTCTCGACATCTTAGCCGGTGTACAAACCATACGTGTATTGGGCTTCAGCGAATTCAGCCGTCGACTTCAATTACCCTGCGAGCTAAGTATTCGCTGAATTGTATTCGCTGAGTTTAGAGCTGCTACCTTTTAACGATTTTTAGAAAAAATATGGATGCGAAGTGGTATTGAGTGACTAATCATTTTAAATACAATAATTGTGCAAGACAACAACTAAGGTGCGAGCGTGATAGTTTAAGTGCTTAATTAAATAAAAAGATAGTTCAATCTAGCTATATAAATTTGTTTTTTCGCCTTATTATTACTGTATCAGTAAAATTAGATATAATTTGTTTTTAAAAATGTCTAATTTAAGACCGGTATAAAAATATAAATATTTTCTATCCATATATATGGTAGTATTCCATTTATACTAAAAATTCTGTAAACGTTACAATTATTGTAAAATGTAAAAAGGTATTTTGTTTGTTTGATACGCATACACATATATGCTTTTTGACTCACTCAACCAGTCATTGTAGTGAATTTCATGATAAAAACTATATTGTTGGCTACTCGATTCATATTAGTCTACAAGAGCTGAGCATAAATAGCTTGTGATTTGGAAGCCGTCAGGCCTTCACTCAAGCGATTTACTAATATAGGTTTTGTGGGTCACGTGAATGAGCAAAGCGAGTGAGCGAATCCTGGAGACTAGTAGCTGAGTACTATACAACTAGTCGTAATCTGAACATCAGTTTTAAATTTTATTCCAATTAACATTTCGACAATCAGTCACAAGGTAAAATCTACCCACATTTCAATCCAAGGCAACTGGACCCTATACAATATAGAGCAACTTGACTATTAATTATAATGATATATTATCAAAGCGAAATCCAGCTACAGAGGAAAAGTCTAAAACATAGGCCTACTATCCACATTTTGGGAAAATAAAATAAATTAGATACATTATACTTTATATAAAGTAAGTAGTAGATAATATTGGCAAAATAAATATATCTGAGTATTTTATTTATTTAAAAAACTTGGATTATGTTTGCTTTAAGTCTTATGTAATATCTTAAAACGTATTTATTTACATGCTATAATTATATCAGGATAAGTACTTGTACTAAAAAATTTAAGCGTGACAACATGATTCTTGAAAACCTAATGATATGAATAATTTCATATTTTAAATAAATAATAATTTTCAAATTATTTTTATTTAAAATTTTCCTACCACTAGTATTTATGTTGAAATATTCTAGCCTTAAAAAAATTAGTTCATTTTGTTTGCTATGTTCGTCCCTACTCAGAACGCGTAAAATGAATTGCATTTTTTTAACCTTAAAAAAATAGTTCGTCCTAATAGCACTACTTGCTGAGGTTTATTTCCCGTAATCTAACATCCTAGAGATCGAATGTTATCGGGGAAATTGTCAATTCAGGTCCTATAACTTAGTTCTTTATTCCTGAATTATATTAATTATTTTCTAATTTTTTTTTTAAAACTTGATACTAATATAAAATTTCGTCGAAGTTAGTTTGTAAAAATATAACATTTAAAACAAATTGTCTTTCAATTTTTTAATATTTCACCAACAAACGTACTATAATTGTAGCTAAATAATTCAATAAAAATCTCTTTGTAAAATGAGGATCACCGCATAAATTTCACCGAGAGCAGAAAATTGTACTGTATATAAAAACATGTTGCCCTTTTTCATAAACATCGGATAAATTTATGACTAATTGAAATGCCTTTTTGTCCTAACCTAATCCAGCATTCTAAAACAATTTAATTTATTTTCACACTGGAATATTTCTATAAAGTGAGAATGTAATTATTTAGTAAACTTCTTTCGCTAAACTCAGTTCATATTATTAATTTACAGTTGGGCTTTGTTGAAATAGTATTTAGCACAACGAAAAATAAATAACCATAAATAATAAAAAATTTCAAATTATTTAAGTGTTTCTAAAGAAGTTGTATTCCTTAAAATAATGATAAAACTTTTGAGACCAAAGATATAAGACCAAAGGAATCATAAAAATTTTGCAAAAACTCTATATTTGTGTTAATATCTTTATAGTAAGATTGATTTGTATAAAGCAAAAGAGACTCAATTTTTTTATGAAACAAACTGTGACTGTGTAAATTGAAAACCTCAAAATAAGACAATACGACGAACCGTTTTGAAGTCTTAATTTGTATCCGTAGGCCTATATTCATAAAATGTTACAAAAATCACACTACACCATTCACGCTCAACGGATGTTATAAGTTGAAACGCGCACTAACTGATTCCAACTGTAACTGGATTTACAAGGCAGTGAGGCAATCTTCCCACATATGGCCGCGGAAGAGATAAGGAATCAGAGAGGTAGCAAATTCTTGTAACCTGACACTCCTTCGTGTACTTACTTAACGCATCAAATGAATGAATGGTTTTAGTAGAAAATATTTGGGTTGAGATATTCTTTTTTATACATTTACTACCAATTTACTACCATTATCATCCCTTATTGTCTATAAGTATCAAGTTATTTGGAGGTTGAAACACTGTAATATATTAGGTTAAATTATCCTACTCTTGTTAAATGTTATCTTTATTATATTCTGCTAAAAAATAGGTTACGGATGTTTAACAAAAGATATGTAATAATTTTGTCTATATGGCAGATTGTGTGACACAGAGTAAAAACGCCACAAGTTCTCAGAAACTACAGAACTAATCTTCATGATTAATTTTTCAAATTAAGTAGAATAATGTCCAAGTTTTCATAACTTTCTTCAAATTCATGTTTCTCTTAACGGTTTTGCCCTTTATTCCTTCAAAAGTTCAAGTCAGTGCAGTTGTTAAAGAAAATTATAACTCAATTAAAATAATTTTTATTATTTTTAACAATCAGCTATGAGTAGTTTGTTATTGTTTCTGAATCTTCACTTTCGGCACACGTATAGTTTATAATAACGTTTGAACCGTCGTATTGTATTGAAATATGTATTGTTGGCCTACCGTGACATGTGCACGGTATGTTCAGTATAGCAGTTTTTTTATTTATTATTTTACTTATTTAATACTAGATGTTTCAATACTAAGGGGAATTTTAATGTCAACACAATATAAATAGAATGATAAAGTTGTAAGTCATAAAGTATTATCATGAACATTGACTATCACTATAAAAATGCAAGGAGAGTAAGACAGGGTAAGACAATGTGATTAGCAAGGATCGTTAATAAAAAAAAGTATTAATATAATTAAATGTTAATTTTACCTGCAAGTTTATCCATAAAACAAATTTATACCAAAGTAAATGTTCGCTCAAGTTTTAGAAGCTAAATCAGATATGCGTGTGAACAACATTACTATTTTAGTAATGATAGATGAATATCTTAATAAATGTACCTCTACTAAGGAACTCGTAGTTCATATGCAAAAATAGACATCCGGTCCGGACCAAGAAGATACTCCTCGCTGTTACTCCAGATTAATGTGCTAACCGTGTAAACATTAGGATTGTTACATGTACCTTTGGTGGTATCACAAACCACTCAGTTCCTCTCCCACTCCACGCAGTGATAAGGCGGGGATAGAGAATTTCGCCATGAGTGTCTGAGAAAATCACATATGGTTTTCAAGAGATAGATGGAGCCTGAGAGTATCAATTTAAAACAAAACTAAGGCATTCCTACATACCTTTTTTAAAGAGAGGCTAAACTTATTCTTAAACAGTTAATTTTCTTCATAACTGTATTAATTAATTTTTTTTTCATAAAAACTCCATTCTAGACAAATTAAATTAAAACCCCATCTTCTCTTTGTATCTACCTAATAGCTCAATTAATGATGAATTTTTGTAATTTTCAAGTAAATACCTATAAGTTTTAGACATACATTGAAAGTTTTTTAACTTTCAAGTGACCCACAACCTATAAAGTATAACTAGAATGTATAAGCTATGAGCTAAGAGTAGAGGCATTTTGGGAGTTTCAGGACAAACGCAAATTCAGCGGTTTTTAATCAGTGGTTACGTATTTGTGACGTGTGATGACGTATGTGTGACGTCATATGGTGACGAGGTGGAGTGTGTGACGTCACGGGTGTGACGTGGTGGTGTGACGTCACTAATATGCTGTTGAACTTTTAGCGGAGCCCAGAGAGTCTTAATTTTCCTGTTAATTTGTGTTTATGACCAAACGCCACCCCGCCTGTCGGCCCGATCACGCTAGTGCCGCTATACTCCCTCGCTCTTTGCACTGCAGTGCTAGATACCAAATTTATTTACTTACAAAGGCCGGCACATAAAGATCACTGTATGTTCTTAAAAAATATATTTAAGAGTATTTCTATTCACCCGGTAAAATCTATTAAGTTTTATCCGATTTATACAACCGGAGTTTTGCTTCAATAAATGACAGAAAACTTCTTAAATTCCCGGTCAAAACTACGGATTTTATTCACCTTATACTTATACACAACTAACACTCGACCACGATTATGTTTGGTGGGAATATGTAATAATTATTACACACCGGTCTCTTTATTCTATCATACACCTTCATTTCACACTTTTTAAACAATTATTAATTTTTAAACGTTTATTTCCGTGGTCTTTAGAAAGGCCGTTTCGTCTAAATCTTAATTTTTTGAACTGCGGGCTTCATTCCTGTAACCCTAATATGTTGGGCTATAATTATATTGTTTATTCGGGTTTTAACAAATATTTTTACGCCTGAGCAGGTTCAAACATGTTCAAGGTCAAATTGAATGTAGAAAAAAAAGGAACTTGACCTTAGCGGACAAAGCCAGCCGACAAGCCAAGTCTAGGGGCAGTTCATCGTAGCTGGGCAGGCCAACCGACCGAGTGAACCAAGGTGTGGGGGACCGCAGAAACCACACTGCGCGAACCACCCGGGTATGTTTGTTTTTTGGGGGAGGGGGTGATAGGAATCAGGTAAGGAACATAGTTTAAATACCCTTGAGTGTTAGTGTTTGCCCAAAATAAGAAAGAACCCAAGCTCAGCCATGCAAAGAAAGGACAGTAAAGAAGGAAGCCGCCGACTAAGTATGCAAACGAGGGAAGGGACCAAAAATGGTCCCGTGATCAAACTGATCTTGACGCCCAGGGAACATCTCACGGCGGCTCCGAATCTCCTCGCCTAAGTCCGAAGTAGTCTTTCCCAGGCACGGCGACATTCCTCGGGACTTGAGCGGGGCTCGACCCGGTGACTCGACGGCAACCCCCGTAGACATCGAGCGGCGCAAGCGAGTTGACCTGCTTTGGGTGCACGCTTGGCTTTGGCTCCGAGGCGGTATACCACGTAGGGATGCGCTTCTCCGAAGACAACGCCGAATGCCCGGTGTCTCCGATGGTGTCCGCCGAGTCCCAAAAAGTCTGCCGGAGAGTTCGGAGCTGCTTCTTGGCTGGTCCCGTGGTGGCTCGATGCAGAGTGATGCAGTGCCCCTAGCAGCTCCCGGTTTTATCCCGACTCAGCGAGGAACGGACGTCTCTCATTGGCTCAGCGGCCGGTCCAATCAGAAGCGAGCTACAGTTAATGACTTCACCACGGGGCCATGCAGCGAGATTGTAATCGGCTATAACGTCCCCTACCTATGTACTGTACAGAAGAGGTGTATATTTTTTGTAAGGTTGCGGTGATGGGTTGATTACTTATGATGAATAAATTTAAATGGGAGGGGGTTATAATGTTTTGAAGAAACTATGTCAAGGTCATTGGTTGGAGTTTTTAAAAAAAGATTTATTTACAAATGACAGTAAAACGTAAGACATACATATCAGAACTAACAATGCTAAATAATAAAGAATGAAAGAATATTTACAAAGCTATGAACTTATATCATTTTACAAAGGTGTGTTCAAATGGATCGTTATTTCTGTAGCGGTTAATAGTCTGCCTTTTATGAGTTAAAAAATAGTGAGGGGAAAGGATTGGGAAGGGTAATGTGGTTATTAAACCACTTGGGCAACAAAGTATCCACCAATACTGACACTTTGTTCGTAACATGCCATCATTTGTTGAGCCCAATGCCACATACGGTCTCTGTCATTAGGTGTTACAATGAAGAAATTATTGACATTGTAAATTATAACAGAACCAATTTTAACGGAAAATCCTAGATTCAACCATTTACGTGCTTCAGTCATGAACTTTTCTAAAGTGTCAAATGGGAACTGTTGGTCGATAAAAATTACTTTTGGTTGTTCATCTATCTCACATTTTGACTCATCATCTTCACTATCACTGTCATTATATAATTCCTCTTGAGGTTGTACCATAACATTTGAAATTTTAGAATAGTTGAAGTTTTCATTGTGGTGAGGAGGCATTTGAACAGAAAATATTAAAAGCGGCAAAGACGAGGCAACAAGAGTAGCGTGTGAAACCAGAATGAAGAAGTGAACAACGCTTGGTTTGAGCTGCAGGCTGCGTTGTTGACCGCACAAGAGCTTGAGGAAGAACAATTGTTTTAATCCGTATCATAGCATGAATAGTTAACGTCCTCTGACGACGTACCGCACAGAACATGGTATAGAGAGTTTTACAGGACGATGTCGATAATTTACGATAGGAAAGTCGGTGCTTTAAACAGGTGCAAACATGTTCAAGGCTACTCAAAGGAAGTTTTAAAAAATTGAACTATTTATTATGAATAATGTACAAAGTTATGATTAGAAATATGTTAACAGTGGTTTAAAATGTTGAACTAGTTGTACTGTCTAAGTGTCGTCATCATCCACAGACTTCGGAGGTACATTAGTTTTATGTTTTTCCTTGTTGTTGTGCAAGCTATTCGAAATATTGGGCGAAGACGTTGCTTCCGGTGACCAATTTTGTAGTGACTGGGATGAATTGGACTCGTTTAACATTTCTTCTTGAAACTCGACCGAAATCCTTATTAATAACTTTAAAGTAGTGGTGGGGAGAGTTAAATTAATTTTATACATATTTCTACCGTCACACTTGCTCCCTGTTCAAAAAGATATCTGTAAAAAAGATATGGATAATGTTCTCTTTCACTTTGTAAATGTCCCATAACAAAATCGAAAGCCAATCTTTTCGAATATTCATTATGTAATACTTCTCTGACACTAACTAAAACTCCATTTCTTTGAAAGTTCAATCTAACTGCTGGTATTTTCTTTACATCATCCTTGTCTATTAGGGGTAGCTTGTAAGAGAACGTATTTGGCGGTAGTCTTGGCTTTTTTTCAAGTCGAGAACAAAACAATTTAAACAATTTTCGATCAGAGTTCATAGTAGAATGAATACTTAACATTATGTTCTACGACCGTTCATCACACGAACCAATGTTTCATAAAACAGTCTTAAATCTTCTTCGTCCTACAGAATCAGATGAAACTTCATGTTGATGGTCTTGGGCTACGTTGTCGACAGTGCAATTGGCAGACGATTAGTGAAAGTTAATATCATGAATAGTTAATAACGTCCCACATCTACGTACCGTACAGAAGAGGACACCAAGTTTTCGACAATGACGGGTATCAACGTACTGCACAGAATACGGCAAAATGAGTTTTCCAAAGTCTGTCACATAAATGTAGAAACAGGTTTTGAACAAAAAAAGTTTATTTAACTTTTAAAGCTTATTGTTATAATTAGAGGAAGTAAAAATATTCGCTTGCCCGATCTATTTATACTAAAAAATGTTAACAAATAGAACTAAAAGAACAACGGAATAATGTTGAAATAAGAGAGGAGGAATACGATAGTAACAATAGTCCACTGGTTCAGTTCGTGAGAAAAGGACCATCTTATGTTGTAGACAGTAAAAAACTACATCGTCAGGTCAAGACGGGGGCTGCAGGCAGGCCCCTGATTATAGTCTACACAAAGTGTGCAAGGTTACGCACTTGGCCGTGGCAAAGCTGCTCAGCGCACTCGTGCTGAGCACAGCGTGTCGCTCAACACGCGGTCGAGACGGTCCCAGCTGCTGAGGTTGTTATCAGTAGGCTACACTTATCATACACATACAGCACGCCTGGAAAACCGTACGTTGCTCGAACTACATGGGACCAAAACAGTACAATTGGGGGCTTAAATATAAAGTGTTCCTCACTTACTCTACTAGTCTAATAGATTAGAAACGTTTTTAACACGTATATATTTTACATTTTACCATTACAGTACTAAACACCTATCTTATTATTTCTATAAGGGTTTCGTCTGTTACGTAAGTTTTTCTCTCGACCTACTAAACCGATTCTTAAGATTGTGGTGCCATTTGAAAGTTTAGGATATAGTGCGTGAGCGAATCGTAATTAATTAAAAATGTCATATCATTTCGGTCTTCGCCCCCCCCCCCTGGCCATTGATTTATTTCTATAGGACGCTTTAAAATGTTGTCCAACTTGTATTACACAATCTTTAATGTGAATTGTAATTTAACAGCTGATTAAACTTACCTTCAGATGACTTTTAAAGCCAGATAGTAAACAAAAATAGATCTCTGTCACTTCATAACCAACATACATGTACTTTATGTTAGTTTCTCTCATTCAAAATCATAAAATGTGCAATTTTTGCTCGGGCCACCTCATATAACAATATTATTAACATATTTATAAAGCAAAGTGGTTGTGTAAACTCATTTATTCTGCTATCAATTTATGATAGGATATAAACAGCATGAGATTGATTGTATATAGAAAGTATATATATACAGTGAATAAACAGAGACTCCATATTTTTTATGTATAAAAATGGTGGTCATTTTAAGATTCAAGGATTATAATCTTAAAAGGATCAGTTTGACTCTTATTAATTTCAATACCATTGTTTCTTTGTTGAGTTTCATGTTGTCTGGCTGAGAAAAATTGTACTCCATTCGATTTTTCTGAGTATTTATTATTATTATTTTTTTTTTAACTGTGCAGAATACAAAAAGTTGACGTCATAAACTATTTAGACAGTGATGGCAAGATTACAGAGATCGTACAACAATTAGCCGAGGTGTTGCATTAACTGTTATAAAACATGTTATTTTATCTAAATAATTCCTGTAAGTGTTGTACGACCTTTTAATTTTCAGTTGAAAATTATATTAGGGAAAGGCTAGTAAAATAAAATTAATTACAACTGAGCTAATCGATGAAAATAGTATTTTTTTTAAACATTCACCTGTAAAAATGGAGATGTGTCTTTCAGAAGACCCTCAGTCAACACATCGGATAGATCATCTCTGGGATTGATGCTCGAAATCTTTTTTCTTGATTAATGAAACGGTTTTCTTGGTCCGTAGGTTTGCACTCAACACACTTGACAAAATATATCTTTTTTCACAAAATAAATCAAGTACAAGCCCATGAACCGCACTGGACTAATTTTGGAAAAATCAATTAAACTTTACAAAAAAAGTTTTAAAAAATGTTCTAAAAGAGTTTTGCATATTTTACTCCTCGGTTTTTACTGCGGTATAGATGTATTATTTATTTTATTGAACAAGCCGTTTAACCGTTTTTCGTACGTCATGTAATTGGCTTCATACGTAATTGAGGACCTTGGGTACAAAGGTATTTTTGATAAGTTATTTTGTACAATATCATGAACAATTGAAAGTGGGTAAGTGATCTTGTACTTCTAGTTTAATTTTAAAGATAGCTACCGACGTTTATTTCGATCGAATTCCACAGTTACATCTGCTTTTCTGGCTAACAGATACATTCTACAGACCTTTTTTTAGTAAACAGTTATATTAATTGTCAAATTAAAATTCGAAAGTATGACTAGCAGATTTGAACTCTATACGTATGCTAAAAAAAAATAATAAAATAAAAAAGACCATATTGTACCAAGGGTAAAAGATCTATATACTTAAAGGATATAACTTTTTGATTTCAAATTAATTAAAAACTTTTAATTACTTCTATTAACTGTAAAACGTACAATAATTTGTACGAATAAAAATCTTTAACACAATATATTTAAGTGCAATTGAGAACTTTTATTGAAATTTGTGTTGTCAAAGGGGTTTCTAGATGACGTTCCTATGTCACAATATCAGTCCAAGGTCATCCAGTTCAAATGTTAAAAAACCAAACTTGATTAAAAACCACATAGTTGTTCGTCTGCAAGTTGCAGTATGTAGGCTATATTTGTAATCGTTCTAAAAATATTATTGTATAACATGCGGCTAAAACAGATTTTCAAAAAATTCCAATGATATATTATCTTATTCTTTTCATGATGTTTTAAGGTTTCATCACTTGTTTTCATCTTAGCGGTCTTCATCGGACACCGTTGTTTTGGATAGGGTGTAACTTGGAAGTTTCAACTGATACATCACACGCATACATTTGAAATACCCGAAATTACCACACTTCTGACCAAATAAACTATCAGCATGATCTTCAGGTGTTTTACGTAATTTTAAATCACAACAAAACTAGTAAAAAATGTTTTTGCTGGACCCCAACATGCTTACATATTTTCTAATGGGATGATATACTCGTATGCATGAAAAATAACCAGAATTATAATGAGATATTTGCAAAGTGTAGCTTAGGTATGGTATATGAAGTAGTGGGGATGTGAACTCTATCTTAATAGCTGATTACCTTCACATCAGTTTTTAAACCAGATTGTAAACAAAAATAGACTATCTGCCACTGAATTATCAACAAGAATACTGTTTGAAAAGTTATATATTTTTTTAAATTGTATTTTAGGTAAGTTTCTAGCAAACAGGAAAAAATATATTACAAAATGCGCAATTTTCGCATGGGCCCCCTAGTGTCAAATAGTACTGTATCATTTAGGCCTACCAAAAATATTAATTTAAATTACAATGTTCACAAATTATAATAAAATGTTTTATTTTACTCACTATGGTATAAGTTAAATTTATATTATTTTCTGTTACTTTACATAGTATTAATTAATTAGGGGCTCGATAAAAAACAATGAAATGTGGGTCAATGGTATTTAAAAAAAAAATAACCATGCAAGTTTTATATATCGATCTATTTGCGTTATTGTGTTAAAACAACAATAGGCGTGTTCAATACATATAGTGAACTTGGAAAAAATACACATCTACAATATGCTTAAGTATAGTTTTAATTGAAATGGATATACCTAATTACTCTATTTACAGTACAACGCACATCCTAAAGCTAATACGTAATATACGGTCGTTTTTACCAACAAACTTGTGCAAAATCGGCGTAGTGCCGTGGTCAAACATGTTTCAGTTCTCTATCAGAACGGATTGGATCGATTTAACCAAGGTATGGGAGATCGCAGGAATCCAAATTGCTCAAACTATCCGTGTAGTTTTGTTTTTGTAGGGTTGTGATGGGAATCAGATAAAGGGCGGAGTTTAAGTATACCGTGTTAGTGCGCAAAAAAGAAGCTAAGCCATACACGAAAAAGGAAAGTAAAGAAAGGGTCCTGCAAAGTACTAAGTGATTCAAATTATAAAACTGACCCAGACGTACAAGAAACGACTCAATGAAAATAAAATCTCCTCGAATTCCTCAGGACGTGATTGGTTCTAGGCTCCGGTGATTCGAAAGCCACCGTCGTAGACACCAAGCGGCGAAAGCGAGTTGACCTGCTCGGGTGCACGCTTAGCGTTAGCTCCGAGGCGTTATACCACGTAGGGTTTGCGCTACTCCGAAGACATCGCTGAATGCCTGGTGTCTCCGATAGTGTGGGCCGAGTCCCAAAAGCCAGAATTGGATACTAGAGCTGCTATGACTTGTTATGTTCAAATTATTTTCCACTGAGCATTCTCAAAATACGTAAGAAAAAGGTTGACCCATGCACAAAAAAGGACAGTAAAGAAGGGCTGCTGCTAAGAGCTAAATGATTTAAAAGAGATCTGATTCAGACCCCAGGGAATGATTCAATGCAGTTCCAAATCTCCAAAATTAAGTCTGAAATAACTAGTCTGACCCAGGCACGGTGAATTCCTCAGAACTTGGGCGGTGTTGGCCTCCGGTGACTCGACGACCACCGTCGTAGACACCGAACGACGAAAGCGAGTTGACCTGCTCGGGTGCACGCTTAGCGTTAGCTCCGAGGCGGTATACCACGTAGGGTTTGCGCTACTCCGAAGATATCGCTGAATGCTCGGTGTCTCCGATAGTGTAGGACGTGTCCCTAAAGCCAGCCGCAAAGACTGGAGTTGTTTAAGACTTGTTACGTGAAAACTACTCTCTATTGAGCATGCTCAAAGGGAAAAAAAGGATAGTAAAGAAGGGCTGCTGCTAAGTGCCAAATGATTTAAAAGAGCCCTGGTTAGGACCCATGCACAGTGAATTCCTCAGGACTTGGACGGTGCTGGGCTCCGGTTACTCGAAAGCCATCGTCGTAGACACCGAGCGACGAAAGCGAGTTGACCTGCTCGGGTGCACGCTTAGCGTTAACTCCGAGGCGGTATACCACGTAGGGTTTGCGCTACTCCGAAGATATCGCTGAATGCTCGGTGTCTCCGATAGTGTGGGACGTGTCTCTAAAGCCAGCCGCAAAGACTGGAGTTGTTTACGACTTGTTACGTGAAAACTACTTTCTATTGAGCATGCTTAAAGGGGAAAAAGGATAGTAAAGAAGGGCTGCTGCTAAGTGCAAATGAATTAAAAGAGCCCTGATTAGGACCCCAAGGGAATGATTCGATTCTGTTCCAAATCTCCACAATCAAGTCCGGAGTAATCTGATCCAGGCACGGTGAATTCTTTAGGCCTTGGACGGTGATGGGCTCCGGTGACTCGACGACCACTGTCGTAGACAACGAGCTGACCTGCTTGGGTGCACACTTAGCGTTAGCTCCGAGGCGGTATACCACGTAGGGTTTGCGCTACTCCGAAGATATCGCTGAATGCCCGGTGTCTCCGATGGTGTGCGCCGAGTCCCAAAAGCCAGACTGCTTACGACTTGGAAATGCTTACGACTTGTCACGTCTTAAGTACTTTCCTCTGAGCATGCTTAAAGGAAAAAATCATTTCAAGTAAAAGTTACGGAGTATGCATTCTTGTTTAGAAAAATATGTGCGTCAATATCTATACTCATCCAAATAGAAAATCTGATTTTACTCAAGATTGTTGGTAGTATTTTGGCAAAATCGTTCATTAATTTTGGGTTAGTTACCTTTTTACAGTGATTTCCTAAGTAAAAAAATCACTGTGAAAGTCCCGTTGTTTGTTAGACTTTCACGCGAAAACGACTCAACTGATCATTATTAAATTTTGTACACATATTCTTGGAGGGATCAGAAGTTACATAGGGTACTTTTTTATAAGAATTATTTTTTACAAAAGATAAAAAAAAATCTGAACTTATATTTTTTATTTTTTATTGGTCGCTAAGAAACAAATTCAATGAAAATTACAATGTAATGTATTTAGCGATTATTTATTTACATATATACAGGGTGAGCGTAGCGAACGAGCTAATTGTGACAGCGAGTAACGCGAGCAAAGCCCCGGGAAAAGCTAGTTACAAATAAATAAGAGAACGGCAGAGCTAAGAATAAGAGACCATAACACTCACAGATTTCAAGGAAAGTGATTAATACAGCCCCAATTCTCAATATTGAAGTATGCGGTGTTTGTATCAGAAACGTTGACAACGCCCTCGCGACGTGACCGAGTGGGCCTCCTTGGTTCTCTCTCGACATCTTAGCCGGTGTACAAACCATACGTGTATTGGGCTTCAGCGAATTCAGCCGTCGACTTCAATTACCCGGCGAGCTAAGTATTCGCTGAATTGTATTCGCTGAGTTTAGAGCTGCTACCTTTTAACGATTTTTAGAAAAAATATGGATGCGAAGTGGTATTGAGTGACTAATCATTTTAAATACAATAATTGTGCAAGACAACAACTAAGGTGCGAGCGTGATAGTTTAAGTGCTTAATTAAATAAAAAGATAGTTCAATCTAGCTATATAAATTTGTTTTTTCGCCTTATTATTACTGTATCAGTAAAATTAGATATAATTTGTTTTTAAAAATGTCTAATTTAAGACCGGTATAAAAATATAAATATTTTCTATCCATATATATGGTAGTATTCCATTTATACTAAAAATTCTGTAAACGTTACAATTATTGTAAAATGTAAAAAGGTATTTTGTTTGTTTGATACGCATACACATATATGCTTTTTGACTCACTCAACCAGTCATTGTAGTGAATTTCATGATAAAAACTATATTGTTGGCTACTCGATTCATATTAGTCTACAAGAGCTGAGCATAAATAGCTTGTGATTTGGAAGCCGTCAGGCCTTCACTCAAGCGATTTACTAATATAGGTTTTGTGGGTCACGTGAATGAGCAAAGCGAGTGAGCGAATCCTGGAGACTAGTAGCTGAGTACTATACAACTAGTCGTAATCTGAACATCAGTTTTAAATTTTATTCCAATTAACATTTCGACAATCAGTCACAAGGTAAAATCTACCCACATTTCAATCCAAGGCAACTGGACCCTATACAATATAGAGCAACTTGACTATTAATTATAATGATATATTATCAAAGCGAAATCCAGCTACAGAGGAAAAGTCTAAAACATAGGCCTACTATCCACATTTTGGGAAAATAAAATAAATTAGATACATTATACTTTATATAAAGTAAGTAGTAGATAATATTGGCAAAATAAATATATCTGAGTATTTTATTTATTTAAAAAACTTGGATTATGTTTGCTTTAAGTCTTATGTAATATCTTAAAACGTATTTATTTACATGCTATAATTATATCAGGATAAGTACTTGTACTAAAAAATTTAAGCGTGACAACATGATTCTTGAAAACCTAATGATATGAATAATTTCATATTTTAAATAAATAATAATTTTCAAATTATTTTTATTTAAAATTTTCCTACCACTAGTATTTATGTTGAAATATTCTAGCCTTAAAAAAATTAGTTCATTTTGTTTGCTATGTTCGTCCCTACTCAGAACGCGTAAAATGAATTGCATTTTTTTAACCTTAAAAAAATAGTTCGTCCTAATAGCACTACTTGCTGAGGTTTATTTCCCGTAATCTAACATCCTAGAGATCGAATGTTATCGGGGAAATTGTCAATTCAGGTCCTATAACTTAGTTCTTTATTCCTGAATTATATTAATTAATTTCTAATTTTTTTTAAAACTTGATACTAATATAAAATTTCGTCGAAGTTAGTTTGTAAAAATATAGCATTTAAAACAAATTGTCTTTCAATTTTTTAATATTTCACCAACAAACGTACTATAATTGTAGCTAAATAATTCAATAAAAATCTCTTTGTAAAATGAGGATCACCGCATAAATTTCACCGAGAGCAGAAAATTGTACTGTATATAAAAACATGTTGCCCTTTTTCATAAACATCGGATAAATTTATGACTAATTGAAATGCCTTTTTGTCCTAACCTAATCCAGCATTCTAAAACAATTTAATTTATTTTCACACTGGAATATTTCTATAAAGTGAGAATGTAATTATTTAGTAAACTTCTTTCGCTAAACTCAGTTCATATTATTAATTTACAGTTGGGCTTTGTTGAAATAGTATTTAGCACAACGAAAAATAAATAACCATAAATAATAAAAAATTTCAAATTATTTAAGTGTTTCTAAAGAAGTTGTATTCCTTAAAATAATGATAAAACTTTTGAGACCAAAGATATAAGACCAAAGGAATCATAAAAATTTTGCAAAAACTCTATATTTGTGTTAATATCTTTAGAGTAAGATTGATTTGTATAAAGCAAAAGAGACTCAATTTTTTTATGAAACAAACTGTGACTGTGTAAATTGAAAACCTCAAAATAAGACAATACGACGAACCGTTTTGAAGTCTTAATTTGTATCCGTAGGCCTATATTCATAAAATGTTACAAAAATCACACTACACCATTCACGCTCAACGGATGTTATAAGTTGAAACGCGCACTAACTGATTCCAACTGTAACTGGATTTACAAGGCAGTGAGGCAATCTTCCCACATATGGCCGCGGAAGAGATAAGGAATCAGAGAGGTAGCAAATTCTTGTAACCTGACACTCCTTCGTGTACTTACTTAACGCATCAAATGAATGAATGGTTTTAGTAGAAAATATTTGGGTTGAGATATTCTTTTTTATACATTTACTACCAATTTACTACCATTATCATCCCTTATTGTCTATAAGTATCAAGTTATTTGGAGGTTGAAACACTGTAATATATTAGGTTAAATTATCCTACTCTTGTTAAATGTTATCTTTATTATATTCTGCTAAAAAATAGGTTACGGATGTTTAACAAAAGATATGTAATAATTTTGTCTATATGGCAGATTGTGTGACACAGAGTAAAAACGCCACAAGTTCTCAGAAACTACAGAACTAATCTTCATGATTAATTTTTCAAATTAAGTAGAATAATGTCCAAGTTTTCATAACTTTCTTCAAATTCATGTTTCTCTTAACGGTTTTGCCCTTTATTCCTTCAAAAGTTCAAGTCAGTGCAGTTGTTAAAGAAAATTATAACTCAATTAAAATAATTTTTATTATTTTTAACAATCAGCTATGAGTAGTTTGTTATTGTTTCTGAATCTTCACTTTCGGCACACGTATAGTTTATAATAACGTTTGAACCGTCGTATTGTATTGAAATATGTATTGTTGGCCTACCGTGACATGTGCACGGTATGTTCAGTATAGCAGTTTTTTTATTTATTATTTTACTTATTTAATACTAGATGTTTCAATACTAAAGGGAATTTTAATGTCAACACAATATAAATAGAATGATAAAGTTGTAAGTCATAAAGTATTATCATGAACATTGACTATCACTATAAAAATGCAAGGAGAGTAAGACAGGGTAAGACAATGTGATTAGCAAGGATCGTTAATAAAAAAAAGTATTAATATAATTAAATGTTAATTTTACCTGCAAGTTTATCCATAAAACAAATTTATACCAAAGTAAATGTTCGCTCAAGTTTTAGAAGCTAAATCAGATATGCGTGTGAACAACATTACTATTTTAGTAATGATAGATGAATATCTTAATAAATGTACCTCTACTAAGGAACTCGTAGTTCATATGCAAAAATAGACATCCGGTCCGGACCAAGAAGATACTCCTCGCTGTTACTCCAGATTAATGTGCTAACCGTGTAAACATTAGGATTGTTACATGTACCTTTGGTGGTATCACAAACCACTCAGTTCCTCTCCCACTCCACGCAGTGATAAGGCGGGGATAGAGAATTTCGCCATGAGTGTCTGAGAAAATCACATATGGTTTTCAAGAGATAGATGGAGCCTGAGAGTATCAATTTAAAACAAAACTAAGGCATTCCTACATACCTTTTTTAAAGAGAGGCTAAACTTATTCTTAAACAGTTAATTTTCTTCATAACTGTATTAATTAATTTTTTTTCATAAAAACTCCATTCTAGACAAATTAAATTAAAACCCCATCTTCTCTTTGTATCTACCTAATAGCTCAATTAATGATGAATTTTTGTAATTTTCAAGTAAATACCTATAAGTTTTAGACATACATTGAAAGTTTTTTAACTTTCAAGTGACCCACAACCTATAAAGTATAACTAGAATGTATAAGCTATGAGCTAAGAATGGACAAGTCAGTGGGGCACTGGGGAACACCTTGGCACCAACTCAGGTATACTGTACCACATTTCATTATCACTGTTAGACATATTCACTAAGGTGAATTACCTGAAAATACATGATTTTTTATATATTTTTCTAGAAGAAAAGTAATCATATGCCATAGTCATTAATTTTTTCTACACTCTGAATATTTAAAAATAAAAATAGCAAGTATGTCAAATTCTGTTAAATACAATTTTTCCGTGTCACCCAGCGATCAAGGAATACCATAGACTGGCAATGTGGCGCGCGGGTTGACGCCGTGCTGAGTCAAAGTTGGTGGAGATAACGGCCCTGTAACAGTCACTTTGAGTGTAGCAAATGGTTCAGTAACACCTTGTCCCAGTAACATTTTGTCCTAACTCACAATTCTTGGAAAACCGTAACATCATGTACAGTGGCGGCTCCAGAGCCGATTTTTGGGGGAGGGGGGGGGATATAAATTGCCGATCACTGGTGGCATTATACACATTTTCTATTATAAATAGTATTATTTTTCTACATGAAAGGGATATGGGGATGATAGCCTACTTTGAACCAATTTGCTAAACCTAACTATATTTTATCTATCTCGTTGAAACCTAACTAAAAGAAGAGGAAATTTGTCAAGAATATTCCTTATTTCTCTGAATTTCTCAAAACTAACTGTCGCTGCCTTTATAAATATATGGAAATTCGCTAATATGTAAATTAAACTATAAAATCCAGTCTAACTATTTGCTAATTTTAAGGTTGAAGTGATTATGTAACTTCAACAATAAATAACTAGTTTTTTAAAGTAATGTTCAAATGGGGAATTTCCTATCTTGTTTCTGTATTTGGAAAATCTGTTAGGTTGCAACAGACACCAAGTATGCCTACACATCACGCAAGTAACTGCTGTCAGTCTGAGTTATTATGTTGAGACTCTTGATTTTGTTTGTGCTTCTCTTGAGCAGTAGATCTTAACAGACCGATTTAAAAATAAAGTAAATAGTTAAAGTAGTATAGTCTTTTTGTGTTATATTAGAAAAAAGATTCAATAACAAATCAGATATAGGTGTTAATTTGTTAAATGCACTTAACAGTAAGAAACAAAACCCGTGGGCCAACGTCCGTCATGACTATAGCAAATTAACTCTAACTTTGATCTTCTTTCCCCTTTCAGAGGTTATTTTCATAAAAGCGGGAATTAAAATTTATTTTTTTCTCTCTAATATACGACTAAGTTTTAATGTTAGTCACACTTATTGTTTCCAAGTGATAATTCACACTAAATACAAAAGTAAAACTGTTTGAAACACTGATATTCATTACAACAAAACAAGCTTAATAACATATTGTTCCCAAAAGAAGACTTTGGCTGTTCTCAACAATCAAGGTCAGATGATGACCTCCACAATAATCAATAATACCGCCAATAAAAATACTGTCCTTCTCTTCGCTTTTGTCGTGTCGATCTTAGCTGGTAGATTTTGTTTAAACTTTGCGTTCAAGAGTGTTTTGAACACAAAGAACCCTCCTTTTAAGCATTGTTATTACTGATTAGCATGACTTAGGCTAAAACAAAAGTAAATTAAAACCATCGAGCAAGGTTCAGCCACTAACTTTAACGTTTTATTTTTAAACTCCCTAAATATTTCCTAGCAAAAACTTTTTGGGGAGAGGGGGCCATGACCCGATTGCCCCCCCCCCCTTTGAAGCCACTGTCAACAATGGCAATGTCAGCTGATGGCATTTCTTAATACAGTACTCAATGTCACTGTCTTCTCGTCCCTCATCCCGTTGTCCGTGCGTCGTCTACCGTGCGCGCACGCAAACTATATGATTTTAAGCAGCTCCAAAACTTCTTAAAAATATGATAATGTTGTTTTTAATTTCAATTAATACACATTAAAGCTAAATACACCTAAACAATGCCAACTTTTCGTAAAAATAGATAATTATTGTAACTTAAATATAACTTGTAATTTTTTAAGCCAAAAAAATTACTGGCCGAAAATTCTTGGGAGGGGGCATGCCCCCCATGGGCCCCCCGCCCTCCTGAAGCCGCCACTGATCTTGTCCCAATCGCTTTTACAGCTGATTAAATCAGCAAACGAGGTAACATTTTGTCCCAACGAAAAATTGACAAGGGTTTAGGAACGCAGCTAGGTATTAAGGGCAGGTCCATTCCGAGGGGCAAGCGGCCGCATGGAGCACTTGCCTGGGAGGGGCGTTGATTAAAATTACGGTGTTATATAGTGTGGTTTTAAATTACCTTATCGTCTCCATTTCAAATCCGTTGTTGTCTTCAACCTGGTTTCGGCTCTGGTTTGTGGCTTGTCCACGAAGTTCACAGGTCAAAACATCAAGCTGGTAAAAGAATTGGTCTTGACGACGTTGTTAATGTTTTTAAAAAATCACATAAATAACACATATTTACGAACAGTACACAGAAAAATCATAGACGCACGGACGGACGGGTGGTTGTTTCACACTATTTAATGGTTCCGTCGCGGTAGCCGGCTTGAGGACACTCTTAATAAAAATGAAATCGGTGTTATTTGATAGTTACAAAAAATTAACGTCTTTTAAACCGTGTAGCATATAATTCAATAGTGTGTGTCAAAACACCGCTTAAGGTCGGGAAAAAACGGTACGGTTTAATTCCCGGGAATCTGTTTTGTTTCACTTCAAACAGGTCTAAACACGTTCAAGGCCACTCAAAGGGAGTTTTAAAAAATGTAACTGTTAATGTTTTAAAAGTATTTATAAAGTGATTATGATCAGCAACAAGTTTTTACAGTTGACAGAAAAGCCTTAAGTCATACACTACTCAATCGACCTACCAATCAGAGATGGCTCTTTGGACGAGCTACAAAAACCTTAAGTCATATACTATTTTATTCGTGATCCGCACACATCTGGAATCTTTGCTTCATCTTTGGAGTAGGCTGAATTATTTTTTCCGAAATTTTCACGGACGGAATGTTCCGTAGTCAGGATAGTCTCCAGCTTTTCGTCGCCAATGGCATTGGACCACATAGTAGAAGTACATGTTTCTGTAGTTTGATTAATTCTTTCCATGTGCTCCGCAATTACGGCGATCTCCTCCAAATCTTCGTCGCTGATAGTATTGGACCACAGATTTGAAGTATATAATTCTGTAATTTGTTTAATTCTTTCTGTGTTCTCTGAATTTACTGCGATCTCCTCCAAATCCTCGTCGCCGATAGTATTGGGCCACAAATTTGAAGTAGATGCTTCTGTCGTTTCTTTAATTCTTTCCTTGTGCTCCGCAATTATGGCGGTCTCTTCCAAATCTTCGTCGCTGATGACACTGGACCATAGTGTAGAAGACATATCGGTTTTCTAAGATGGAAACGACAGTGAGTCCTTAAACACACCATCATATATACTTCCCATCTTCTCATATACGTACCGTAAAGAATGCGGTAACATGCGTTTTACAATGGCGTACACAAAGAAACAGGATCAAGACTAATGAAAAAGTAAAATAACAGTTTTGACATTTACTTTAACAAAAAAATTTTGACATGTACAATAAACACCAAGTTTTCAGTGGTTTTATTTTATTTTTTACATCCTATCCAAAGAACGTTGTCCGATGTAGGGACATTGTCTAGGAAACCCTTTCACCACACTAATTTATATTAAAGTTTTTTTTGTACTTATAAATATATTGTGTTAAATATTTTTACTTCTAAAATTATTGAAAGTTTGACAGTTAATAGAAGTCGCTAGTTATTCATTAGTGTATTTCTCTGTGAAACATTTGAAAATTATGTAATTAACTATGTATACAAATTATGATAACTATACAAGTTTAATACTTCACATATTTTTATAGGTACTAGACTAATTGCAGAAACGAGGAACTGTACTAAATATTTATTTGTATTAGGGAAAATATATTCGTCTAACATTTAAAAAAATTTTAAACATATTTATTACAAGTTCATAATTGTAAATGGTCTATTCGAAGTAAAATAAGGATTATGTGAAAAAACTATGGAATCCTTAGCTAATTTTTCATATGTATATATATATTTTATAAAAAATTTAATTCAGAAAAAAAAGTTATTTGGATTCGTGTTCACTCATAAAACCGTGTGTATGTGTTTTATTTATTCATTATTCAAATTGCTAGGTGTAAAATACGATGAGGTGATTAAATAAAAGTATAAAAACAGAGAAGGGTTTCTGTAAATAAATACAGTACTGTAAACATTTTACATCTGAACAAAGTAATGTCATTTGTTACGTATTTGTAATGAGAGTTCTTATTTTTCGTAGCAGGCATAGGGGCCTACACAAATTTATTGAATGAGAATATGTAAATATTAAGTTAAAACTACAATTATAATTCATTGTGATTATTTATTATCATGTTAAAAATAATCTTTGAACTTGAATAAGAATTTTGTATTTTTTTTACAAATATTATATGTTATATGGTTTAGTTATCGCTAAAATGGTTACTTTATTCCCTTTCTATTCATCTAGGAATTATGAGGGTAGTGAATATCTGTGCCGATATGATGATGTGTGTTGATGCTGTGACGGTAGGCCGCGTACCGCTGCTGTGGGGCGGAAATGTCAGCAGCTGTTATCGTCTCGGCGGGTGTTTAGCACGCGTGCGCTGCGAGTATCTTCGTCACGGACAACTGCACATTGCACGCCTTGTGTGTAATCAGAGAACGAACGAACGAAACGGCCTGCCTGCAGCCCAAACCTAGCAACATACTATATCTTGCAACATACTACATACTAAGCAATCGGCAAGCGAATCTTTTCACTTCCTCTAATTATAAAAATGAATTATTAAAGTAAAAATGTTTATTTATTTTTTGGTCCAAAACCTGTTTCTACATTTATGTGACAGACTTTGGAAAACTCATTTTTCCATTTTCTAGTACATATTAATACCAAAGATATGTTTACCAGAATAAATTGAAGTTATTTTAATCATCAAGCAAAAAACATTATATTGTTTTTATCGTTCTGCACAAAATCAACCTGTTTTTGGTTCTCTCGATAGTGCCGAAACCGTTTCTTTTTTGTCCTAGGACAAAAAAAATCAGCTGGAATATTTTTTAGGTCCTAGGACTGAAAATGCAACTGTTTTGTTAGTAGGTATATTATTATTATTCATTTATTGATTTTGAGGTGCAGAAGTTTGAAGTTCAAACGTTATGAGGAACAGTGTTTGTAAATAACAGAAATGTAAACACAGGGTATTAATTACATTGTAAATATAACCTTAAAAATACAACTTCAGTTAACTTAGTAAGATAAAAAGTCTAATTCTTCATTAACGATAAATAACGTTGTTCATCACTCGGAGCAAAAGTGTCTTATTTATGCTTAATCGTTTTTAAAACACGATTACGCCCCAAAAAAGCCCACTTTTGTTCCTATTGTAGAAAACTACATTCCTCGATACCAAATTCAATGAGGTAAACGGAATAAAAATTACCATGTGTAAAAACCAATTGGTGGCTAACGGGTTAACAATAGTAGTTTTCATCACTAGGAGCAAAAGTGGGTCTTTTTGGTGTGCAATCGTGTATCAAAAACGGGCCGCAGCCGAGTTTTTAAAAACGATTAAGCAACAAAAAGACACTTTTGCTCCGAGTGATGAACACCGTTTTTTATCATAATGTGAAATTAGACTTTTAACCGTTTAAAATATTAACTATAAAACTGTATTTTCGAGGTTATATTTACAAAGTAAGTAATATGCAGTGTTTACATTTCTGTTATTTACAAACAATGCTTTTCATAACGTTTGAATTTCCAAATTCTGCTCCTCAACAGTAATAAATCAATAATAATATACTTAGCAAACAGCTGACTTTTCAATCCTAGGACTCAAAAAATTCTCCAGGTGATTTTTCAGTCCTAGTACAAAAAAGAATCGGTTTTGGTACCATTGAGAGAGCAAAAAACCGGCTGATTTCGTGCAGAATGATAAAAAGCATTTTTTGGACATGTGTTTATTTTATTTTTTTCTTTATTCTGTACAAGTAAGTAATCATATCCCAAAGTCATGGAACATCATTTGTGTCATCCTGAATAATATATATATATATAAATAAAAATACCAAATATGTATATTTTAAGATGTCTTCAGTTTTAAAATAAGTAATGTTATATAATTGTATAGAAATACAATTTTCCCGTCATCTTATCAAGAGGACATGCAAGGTAAGATTGGCTTTGCGCCCGGGCAACACCGGACAAGAGCAGTCGGCGCTAGGCTATGTGCGAATACGAAAGGCCCGAGAGCAGAGCCATTCGTGCCGTCAAGGAAAATGAGAGGCCCGCGCCTAGATAGCACGGCCCACGCCCAGATGTGTGACCCAGAATGGAGGCTCGGTTTCCGTCATTAGTGCTGAGACCTAGCCGCTGAAATTTCTCATAGCGTTCTCTGTACGGTATTCACTCAGCGGACAACACTGAAATGTTTTGACCGGGTACGAGGCTGTTCTCGCCGTCAACTGACACTACATCTTCCCCACTTGATGTCGCCGGGCATTTAGCAAAACGTTTGGCCCAGGGGAGACACCTTTCAGCCGCCAATAATAATAATAACTGTCCCATGAGTGTTGCGCGGGGACACGCATCACGTGGCCGACAAGATAGCTTTCTCTGCTGTCAACAGTGCTGAGCGAGTGCCCCTGTGTATACACTGTGTACATTGGCGTACAACACTGTTGTGCTGTAGCGTATGGAAACAAATTGGTGGCTAACGGGTTAACATAGCATTTTTTGGACATGTGTTTATTTGATTTTCTTTCTTTAATAAGTAATCATATCCCAAAGTCATAGAAAAAAATTGTTTTGTGACATCCTGAATAATATATATAAATAAAAATACCAATTATGTCTTCAGTTTTTAATTAACTAATGTTATATAATTGTGTAGAAATACAATTCTTCACTCATCCTATCTTGAGGGGACCTGCAA
The DNA here is from genome assembly GCA_030545055.2 of Neoaliturus tenellus. Lineage (NCBI taxonomy): Eukaryota > Metazoa > Arthropoda > Insecta > Hemiptera > Cicadellidae > Neoaliturus > Neoaliturus tenellus. The sequence goes on from CM061537.1 coordinate 107,257,975, forward strand.
GGAAATATTGGCCCTTTGCCCTCGGTCAATAGACTAGCGTCGCGTCGCCTCTAAGTGTGTACGAGAGTGTATTACATGAATAGTCCAGCGGAGCGATTTGCTACCGTAACCAACATATGACTAGGCGGCATATGGTTGCGCTGGGCACGCACCAGATATGGCCCAGATTATATACCCGTCTCCCGTCATTAGTGTTGAGACCACGCCGGCGAAATTTCTCAAGGTGTTTTCTTTACGATAGGGACTCAGCAGAGCAAAATGAAATGTTTCAGCAACGTGAATAGTTAGGTCAGTAAATTAAAATGGTTTGACAGTGACGATTTTAAGCGATTAAACTATTTTCTAACGTTATTATTATTATTTTATTAAATGATGTTGCGAGTCAAATTATAATGTTTTGTTAAGTGTATTAATTTTAACACAAGACAATATTACAGCTCGGTTGGATTTTTCTGAGGCTTAAACAATCTTTAGCCGAGTACAATCTCGCTGCATGGCCCCGTGGTGAAGTCATTAACTGTAGCTCGCTTCTGATTGGACCGGCCGCTGAGCCAATGAGAGACGTCCGTTCCTCGCTGAGTCGGGATAAAACCGGGAGCTGCTAGGGGCACTGCATCACTCTGCATCGAGCCACCACGGGACCAGCCAAGAAGCAGCTCCGAACTCTCCGGCAGACTTTTTGGGACTCGGCGGACACCATCGGAGACACCGGGCATTCGGCGTTGTCTTCGGAGAAGCGCATCCCTACGTGGTATACCGCCTCGGAGCCAAAGCCAAGCGTGCACCCAAAGCAGGTCAACTCGCTTGCGCCGCTCGATGTCTACGGGGGTTGCTGTCGAGTCACCGGGTCGAGCCCCGCTCAAGTCCCGAGGAATGTCGCCGTGCCTGGGAAAGACTACTTCGGACTTAGGCGAGGAGATTCGGAGCCGCCGTGAGATGTTCCCTGGGCGTCAAGATCAGTTTGATCACGGGACCATTTTTGGTCCCTTCCCTCGTTTGCATACTTAGTCGGCGGCTTCCTTCTTTACTGTCCTTTCTTTGCATGGCTGAGCTTGGGTTCTTTCTTATTTTGGGCAAACACTAACACTCAAGGGTATTTAAACTATGTTCCTTACCTGATTCCTATCACCCCCTCCCCCAAAAAACAAACATACCCGGGTGGTTCGCGCAGTGTGGTTTCTGCGGTCCCCCACACCTTGGTTCACTCGGTCGGTTGGCCTGCCCAGCTACGATGAACTGCCCCTAGACTTGGCTTGTCGGCTGGCTTTGTCCGCTAAGGTCAAGTTCCTTTTTTTTCTACATTCAATTTGACCTTGAACATGTTTGAACCTGCTCAGGCGTAAAAATATTTGTTAAAACCCGAATAAACAATATAATTATAGCCCAACATATTAGGGTTACAGGAATGAAGCCCGCAGTTCAAAAAATTAAGATTTAGACGAAACGGCCTTTCTAAAGACCACGGAAATAAACGTTTAAAAATTAATAATTGTTTAAAAAGTGTGAAATGAAGGTGTATGATAGAATAAAGAGACCGGTGTGTAATAATTATTACATATTCCCACCAAACATAATCGTGGTCGAGTGTTAGTTGTGTATAAGTATAAGGTGAATAAAATCCGTAGTTTTGACCGGGAATTTAAGAAGTTTTCTGTCATTTATTGAAGCAAAACTCCGGTTGTATAAATCGGATAAAACTTAATAGATTTTACCGGGTGAATAGAAATACTCTTAAATATATTTTTTAAGAACATACAGTGATCTTTATGTGCCGGCCTTTGTAAGTAAATAAATTTGGTATCTAGCACTGCAGTGCAAAGAGCGAGGGAGTATAGCGGCACTAGCGTGATCGGGCCGACAGGCGGGGTGGCGTTTGGTCATAAACACAAATTAACAGGAAAATTAAGACTCTCTGGGCTCCGCTAAAAGTTCAACAGCATATTAGTGACGTCACACCACCACGTCACGCCCGTGACGTCACACACTCCACCTCGTCACCATATGACGTCACACATACGTCATCACACGTCACAAATACGTAACCACTGATTAAAAACCGCTGAATTTGCGTTTGTCCTGAAACTCCCAAAATGCCTCTACTAACCTAATACATATTTTTTAACTGGCTGATTTGACCGATGATCAACTTAAATTTTTTGTATTTAAAAAAAGTTTGAAGAGAAACAACACTTGGTGTTTCAAAAATAATCATCCTATTTAACGGTTTATACCTTCAAAATTAATAATCACACGGACATGAGGTTATTTTATACATAAAAATAAAACTAAGAAAGTTTTTTACATGCCATTTACAGGTACTCAATATGGCCCCCTTTAGATGCACAAGATATGTCTAGGCGATACTCAAATTCGTCCCACATCTCACCTACAATGTCTTGAGTGATGGATTCGATGGCTACTCTAATGCGGTTCTTCAGTTCAACCAATGTTGTTGGAAGAGGGGTGAAATAAATAGTGTCACTTACAAACCCCCACAAAAATAAATCACAAAGGGTAATTTCCCGTGACCTTGGATGCCAGTAATATAACGCAGAATCGTTAGGTCCAGTTAGGCCGATCCATCTTTGAGGAAGTTTACCATTTAAAAACTAACATTAATTTTTTTGCGGGGATTAGGGTTGTAAATGACACAATTTTCATCCCCCCTCCCCTTACCACAACATTGATTAAACTGAATAACCGCATTAGAGCAGCCATCGAATCCTTTACTCAAGACATAGTTGTGGTGCGGGACGAATTTGAGTGTCGCCTAGACATATGTTGTGAATCTAAAGGGGTCATATTGAGCACCTGTAAGTTGAATATAAAATAAATTGTTTAGGTATCCCTTTATATAAAAATAACCTCATATCTATATGTTCGTTAGTTTTGAAATTATAAACCTATATAATCAGACGAATCTTTTTCTCCCCCTGTACTTTTTCCCTATACATGTTTAATTTGAAGTGGGAACACTCTGCTCTAAATTAGGGGCGTTTTTAATTAAATTCTTTATTTGTCACACGAAGCTTAGATAGTTTGAATATATAACACGTAAACATGAGACAAATACAAAGATAGGGATATTCGAAACAATAAAAAGAGGAAAACAGAACAAAGCACAATTCGATAAAGCAGAACTCCGAAAAAATTTTAAAATTTTTAAATTCTTAAAAATTTTCAAAATAATGGGCACACAATGCTATCAAGTGTCCTTTAAGATTTAAAAAATTTTTTTCCTTGTTTCATTTGGGTTATTTGAATAAGGAAGTGATAATAGACAATATAAATGATTTTTTTTTTTTTTCAAAAATAGTTTTTCTATGGACGTCATACCAAAGAGCATCTCTATGTTACTGGGTTGTTTATTTATTATAAAAATACAGTACTAGTATAAACTAGTGTGACTTTTAATCACTAGATGAATTAGTACTATAAGGAAAAGCGAGAATCACTATAAGTTACTCGTACCTGGATCAAAAGTTGAATGGCGCTCCTTCTCTCTGCCGGTGCGTCGTCTGGGTATGACGTCAAGTGTCCAAAGGCCAGTGCACTTTCATCCGTCTTACTAACTATCGATCTATTGTCGAATATCAAATCACATTTCCTTCTTCAATAAAATAATTTTCTTCTTCCACCGTTGAACATAAGAATAATTCACTTTATTACAAGTAAGAATATGATACATGTATCAGATTTGATTGCTGGAAGATTAATCCAGATCATGAGAGGGCGAGAAGATGAACGGGGTCTAAACTCCACTGAAGTTCAAATATTCCTTTTTTGGAGGATGAAAGGCTATTGATAATCTACTCCAAGATATGATACCATAAAACACCCTGCATTGAATAAAAAAGTATTATGCTAAACCATGAGCGATGCACTTAACCCTGTATTTTTAAATACAACTCTTAATTCAAACAGAGCTTTTGGAATAGAAAAATTGCATTGATGTTGGTGATCAACATGTTGACATTTAGTATGTTCACTTCTAGAAATTTTGGGTTTTCCTGTGGTTGGATTTGTTCGCCTGATTTTAAATTGGCAGTTACTTTTCTGCCTTCAATTGCATATTTTCCACATGAATGGTGTATGTTTTGAAACAGCCTAGATGGGCCTTAATCCAGTTTTCCATGTTTTATAAATCTTATGAAACTCTGCTGACTGCAAGTTTAACAGAAGGTACCCCAAGTAACATTTCAATATAATCTGCATATTATTTTTATCGAACTGCAAATAAAGTACCGTTAATATAAATAATTTATGTAAGTGGCAATATTTTTTATCCATAATGTTCGCTTTATACCACTGGACTCAAGGTTGAAACACCTCATTTAGAGCTAGTTCATCTGTGAAAGGCCGAACCTTAAATACCATATAACTTCAGTTATTTTATAAAGTTTTGTGTCTAACAGAGGAAGGCCTTTGCATCTGCTCAAGATCTTCCCAGAATCAGACTTGAGATCACCAACAGGATCAATGTATAAAACTGAATTTTTCTCTACAAATCAATCATTTTCTATTAGATTTGGAACTTATATTCTGGTTAGTTTTGAAGAAGACATATAAAAGAGCTACAGATCAATAATTGTAAATATTTTATAACTTACCCTAAACCGGGTTCTTGCCTTTTGGTGTCACTAATTGCGGTACACCGTGGTACCGGTTTCGGACCTATAACGGTCCATCATCAGCCACTCCTCTTCTTATTTACATACTACTGCAAAAATTTTTGTGGTTGTCGAATGATTAATTTTTTTTTTAAACTTATACATAAAAACACTAAACACAAGAACTCATTAAGACAGCTGCCGGAAAGTACATATCACGCACTGCTCGTATTACCGTGCACGGCGAAGGTCGTAGCGCTACTGATTTGGGCGAACTCAGGTGAATCCCTGAAATTCAGGTGAATTCAGGCGAAATCAGGTGAATTCGCACAAATCAGTAGCGCTACGACCTTCGCCGTGCACGGTAATACGAGCAGTACGTGATATGTATGTACTGTACTTTCCGGAAGCTGTCTTAATGTGTTCTTGTGTTTTTATTTATAAGTGTAAAAAATGTTATCATTCGACAACCCCAAAAATGTGTGCAGTAGTATGTAAATAAGAAGAGGAGTGGCTGATGATGGACCGTTATAGGTCCGAAACCGGTACCACGGTGTACCGCAATTAGTAACACCAAAAGGCGAGAACCCGGTTTTGGGTAAGTTATAAAATATTTTAGGTGTCAAGGCTCTTGATTGATTGAATAATAATTGTAAATAATAATATAATTGTCCTTTGGATACAAAAAGTGACAACTTCGAAAATAATAACTCTTGTATATGTTCGTCTGCATTACCTTCAAGTAACTTAACAGACATTGATAGAATCAACCGATGAACAATCATGACTGGTCGAATAGGCCGGACGACCTTTGATCCAAGTCTGGATTGGGCCTAGGCCTGTTGCCGGATATGTTGCCATGATTGGACAGACGCGGCAAGTAACCTGGTTGCAGATGCAATAACAGCTGTGTCTAACACAATGCAATTATCTGTGTCGGTCAATTGGCTAGAGATTGCAAGCGACAACGTGATTGTCCCGTTCAAATGCTTCATTTTGTGCTCTAAGAGGAAAACCGTGTAGTTTACTTATTTATAACTGATTACTTACTTATTTATTACTTTACTTATTACTTATTTATTTTCTTACTAAATACTAAAGACTAAATAAGTCTTTCCATGAAATGTGGCTGCAAGTACGGTATTTATTTATTTATTTATTGGCAATGAACGGCATACGCCAGTATACAAAAACATTACAGTAAAATGATTCAATACAATTCATCAATAACACATTTTAACAATACATTAATACATTCCAGCATTCAAGATGACATATTGAGAAGAAAATTTACTTTCAACGAAATTACATGCAGAATATTATTATGAACAAGTGAAGACATATTGCTTGAGTAAGATTATTCCTAACATAACAATACAATAATAACAGCAAAAATACCAAGATAATAATTAAAAGCTTCAAGAATTTAACATGTCAAAAATTGTCAGAGAGACATATTGCAAGATTTTGGCATTAATGAGGGCAGAATTTACACTTAACATGCTTGACTAGAGACAGAGAGATAAAATATATTGAAAAATGCAACAGTAATAAATATTATCAAAAAACAACAAAAAAATATATTGTATTTACTGTAGTATATTTAGTAGCTCCTACTGGAAATTATGTTTTAAAATAACGTTTTTGTTCAGTTTTTACATCAAAAAAGGTTTAAATTTTCTAGGAACTGAATAAATTTATTTCAGAATATAACAGTTTTTGATTTGATGTTGGAATATACGAATTTTTCAATTTGATACAAGTAATTTATTTTATACATAACATTTAATATTTATTGCTTATAAATAGAAACAGTTGTAAAACTGTTTATTCATTCATATATTCTATTTTGTTTGATTACCACTAAATGACATGATAATGTTTAAATATTTAATCATTTGAGCAATTTTGCATATAAATTGAATTATGAATGAAATTTCATTACTTAAATGTGAAATAATAAAAAAATTCAAATCAAACATTAATGTTACCTTAATATTATTTTGAATTCATGCGCTCTGAAAAGTACGAGTCTAAAAATTACCAATAGTATGTATAACTAACATATTACACGATATAATTATAAAATCTAAATGTAATTCAATATCATTTTAATTATTTAACTAAAGATTTTAATCGTTGTTTGACACAAAGTTTTTGAACAATAATAAATAATAAAAACAGTTATGGCCCCCTTCCTCTATACCAAACTTACTTGATATTAAATTACATGAACAAAAACGTACATTTAGTTTTATTAAATTAAAAAAGGTAGGCCTTTCATTGCCAAGAGGTAGAATAAATTCTTTTCACTTTGTTTATTGCATACATTTACACGTTTATAAGGCAGAGGTAAGTAAAAAAATTATCACCAGCAACAGATTATTTATTCAATGAATTCGTAATTAAATAAAACTGATTGAAATACTCCTTCCGAAAGTTCATTTCGGTAGCCTATAATTAACAGTACCACACGTTGAGTTCAAAGTTGTGTAAAATTGCAATACCTGGAACTACTCTTCACACGGCCACTGAGCTAAAAGAAAATGAAACACATGATTAATGTAGAGTTTTAATGAAAATAACTTTTACTGGTTTGTGTTATTTTGCACGAATTTAAATGATATTTTCCTACATTAATAACATGAAAACGTTAACCATGGGGAGCAGGGAGGGGGCGTCAAACCACCCCGTCCCATTTGAAGAATTTATAAATGGATATTTTTAATACCTATAAATAACCCCCACAAACTCTATTCCACGAAGACTTAAAGTGGATATATTTGTAAAGTATTGTAAATTATCATATTAAATAAGCAAATTTGTGTTTAAAAGGCTTAAAATATTCGATCGTAACCAAACCACCCCCAAAAATAACTTTCTAGGGCTAAATAACTAAATGGCTGGGACGGTGGCGTCAACATGTAATCCAGCTACTTTGAGGTCACGAATTGTGAATAGTTATAAGCGATGGCTTGTGGATGCGATATTCCCTATTGGGGATAAACGTCCGCACTGGTGAATACTAGTGCATCCATAAAGACCTTCCTCATAATTAGACCAATTCGTAGGCCAGTATATAAGTCTAAATTGTGGCTCGGATCCCACGTTAAACTGTAGGTAGCTATATTGGCTGTTGGACCATTAATTAACAGTCCTGTCTAAGAAAAATGTCGGCATTAGTCAGTAGCAAGACTACAAGATGGCGCCACAATCATCCTACACTCATCTCCCATTCATATTCAGGTTAAAATAGCCACTATGTGAGGTCCCTGTCTCAAAAATATAGTGATATAGTGATAACTTTGATTGTTGCTATCAATTACTTGAAATTTAAAATATGTCAACTATTATTTAAACATAAAAACTAAGTAAAATTATAACTGATTTCGCCTACTACTGCATTACATACTTGTAACATTTAACTCCATCTCTATTTGTACAGCTTTAAAATTAATTATTATACAATTAAATTGTTCCATAATAGCAAAGTATCATGTGTGATATTTAATATGAAAGTTACAATAGTTCGTCTTAACAAATTACAGATCGGCCTGTTGGACGACAGTCACAAGCTAAAAGTATGATTTACTTCGAGTCAGTCGTAGATATTCATTTTTATTTAAAAAGTATCTATACGTCTCAAAACGTGGCTGCATTGAAAAAAAACGAAACAAAAAGAACAAGTAGTAGTTAAGAAATTACAATAGTTTTAAAAATTTAGACTAATTGTTTAGTGTAAATTACAACTAATAATAATAATTATAATTTTTAGAACATTTTTATTAAATCATACACTTAAAGTACAGAAGGTATAGGTTGAGAACGAATACCTTTTGATACCACAATAATTACTATAGTATCTGAATTAATAAAACAACCGTAGAACATTCGATAGTAAAAACAGTGTTCATTAAAAATTTACAAATACAAATCGTAGTTGCTCTAAAAAAAATTAGTAAATCATATGACCAGACCATCGGTTGGAATTAGGCCTACTTCATCCTATTTTTATTAACGCTGTATCAGATAACGAAATCAGACAGAACCATTTGTTGTTATTACTCTTCAATGATTTATTCTTTTATATAACTGTAATGATTTTCGTTTAAACATCATTGTAAATGTATTATTTTATTGACGCTCTCAGCATAAAATAAAATAATATAATTAATAATAATAATATAATAATAATTATTATAATTATCAATAATATAATTATCATATAAAATAATTATCATAGTAAATTGAGTTTTGAGGCTAATTAACCGCTCTTTTTACGAACTACTTTATTAAACTGAAGAGATAATTCATTTATGACTATCTACTAACTAAAACCTAAGTTTCAGTTTACTTAGTTTGCAAAAAAATCATTATATTTTTATAAAAAGTAAAAAAAAAAACTAAAAAACACAATATTATTATAATTAGTTAGCTTGAATAAATCTTTCAATGCATTTAATTATCCTTGTTATACCCATAAAACTTAATAAATAATCTCAACAGATATTAGTTTGTTCGGTGGCCACTGTCTGCGGTTACCTCAGTTCAACGTGAAGGGCACGTACAACTAATTATCCAACCCTAATGGGCCACCCCTCAATGGACCTCTAGTAATTGATCTGTTATTATAACCACTTCCATTTAATGTAGCTATTACCTTATTGAAATTCAGATTCAAATAATATTTTTGTGTAGATAAAGTAATATTCTATTACGAATAAAAGTGAACTATTTATGATTGTATACCAGTAGCTCTTTTAATATTTTATTACTAAAGTGTCCTAAACTATAGTTGCTATCTATCTTCGACCTGTTGTTGGATCACAACATTAAATAGCTGCAGAGTTACAAATGAATATTTGGGCCTGAATAGCGCCTGACGCGGATCAAACCAGCAACGGCTCTGTTCTGGGGGAACACTTTAACAACACGTTTAAGCCAGTTACTAAATAAGTACCTATTAAACAAGGCGTTTTTTACTTATTTTTTATTTAGAATTTGCACCTTAATTTATAAAAAAACTTAAATAAATTTTATTGTTAAGTTTGCTGAAACGTATTTAACATGAATATTTCATCCCCTCATTAACCAATTTATCCCTCTAACCCCTAGGTAAAAATTTCATATATGAACCCCAAATTGTTATGTCATTTTTGATTTGCACACGCAGTTGAAGTGATTTCTTATAATGTGATATTTTTCAATAAACTTAACGGTCAGGGAGCTACAGGCTCTTGAAGTCCATTTTATTATACCATAAGAATAACATGGTGCAAACTTTAATTGCCTATACCTCCCAAACCATTCCCTAATTTAAAATATACTCAAGAATAAAAATGTCTTAAAATAATGTATTAAAATTATATTTTTCATCATACATCAGATTTTTGAAACGTTATATTAATTGTCTGATGTATTGGAAAAATGTCGATTTATTCGTGAATGATAATTTTTATACACCTAATGCTCTTTATACATTATTTTAAAACATTTTATTCTAGAGTATTTTTTATTTCACTGCATAGATTCGGAGATATCAGCAATAATAGTTTGTCCCATAGGCCAAACTAAAAATTCTTATGTAGGCCAAACTAAAAATGATATTCAATTGCCTGTAGCTCATTAAAGCTTAAAGAAAAATGTCACATCATAAAAAAAGTCTTAAAATTGAGTATACAATCCAATAATGGCATAAAAATTGCGGTTTCATTTTTAACAATTTTGAGTTAGGGGGTTGGAGCAAGAAGAGGGTTAATGAGGGGATCAAATTTTCATGTAAAATTTTTTTTCTCCAACGTTAATAGACGTTTCCAGCAAACTGAACAATAATATTTATTTTATTAATTTTAAAACAAATTTCTTCAAAATTTCCAATAAATAAAAATTTTATTTGATAAGGCCTTTATCATTCAATGAATACATCGTCAGGCCATTTTCAACTGATACAAAAATAGTAATTTAATCTTTATAAGTAGAATTTGATTTTAAGCTGTATTATCTATTGATAAGTATCAGTTGTCCTTTTGCATTGTTTTGTTGATAAATGATTCGCTCTCGGGAGAGTCTTTATTTTGTTAAAATATGGTTGTAATTTGTATTGTATTTTCTGAAATAAATGATATTTGAATTTTTATGCAGTAAATATCTTGAATATATTCTAATAACAATCAAATGTATCATAAATAATCTTATGTTTATATTTTAAAACAAACGTACCTATACATTAGCATGTACAAAGATAATTAATTGTCCATCGAAATGTATTATTATGTAGCGTTAGTCTTAACCTTTTTTTGACTTGTACTGTTTTAACATCACCGGGTAGTCAATACGATGCTGCACAATCCAATGCCGAAACAACATAAACATAGCGAACAGCTGCAAATTGAGACCGTATCCGGATCAGGGGATGTAATAACGGCATTCCTGGCGTCCCTTGTAATCCTAGATTGAGTAAAATCACTGCTGAAAACCTCTGCCCCTTCTGGATTTTATTTATCCATATTTTTACTAGTTATTTGAATTTTTTTCAAAGAAAAAAGAAGAAAAAAGAAAAAATAAGAAGAAATAAATAAGAAAAAAGCAATTAAAAATAATTGAAAGACTTGAAAAAGTTTTGAGTATTAAATGAATTAACAATAATCTTGTTGAAAAATCCGGAATTGTTAATTTTAAATTGTGAAACAGATAGAAAGACTTTTTGTATATTCCCATACAATGTAAATTTGTCAGCGGAGTAAAATTTATTATTGTTATTATTTTTATTATTGTCAAGGTTAATAGAAAATTTACATATTCATTTTTTGAAAGAAGTGTTAAATAGTGCTTTACTTAATGAACTTTTTATGAAAACTATACTAGAAATAAAATTAGATATTTAAAATAAATTAATTATTAATTCATTCTTATTTATTTATTTATTTCCTACTGTTTTGAGCTTGTTTATTTCTTATTTATATCAAAGATAATACGTATTCTCAAGTTGTCAAGCAGGAGTGGTCTCTTAACCTTAAACATTTATTATATAAAGCTAGAGTCTTCACAGTAAATTAAAAATATATTGTTTGGATGACAAAAATTTATTTGTTTTGAGGGCTTGTAAGAATATACGATTCTTCAACCTCTATATTATTTTTAGCGAATTTCCCTATAGGGAATACGCTATTACGGTAGTAGCCATGGTAAGACCTAAGCCCAGGACCACTTTACTTTTTCATTTTGAGGTCCCCAGAAGCCAAAAACACCATTCGTTCATTTTCATATATATATATATATATATATATATATATATATATATATATATATATATATATATATATCTACATATCTATATATCTATATATCTATATATCTATATATCTATGTGTCCGTGGTACTGATAACTTTTGAAGGGGACCTCCGATTTTGATGAAATTTGGTATGGAGGTGTAAGACTAGGTCTATTTTCATGAGTTCGCGAACCAGCATTGTCGGGTTATGGGAACGGGGTTTTATGGGGTTCCAAAGGGGTCAAAAATGGGTTTTTTGCATTTTTGGACCTTAATTTTTTAAATTCATCAATTTTAACTGAAACCATTTAAAAGAGCTTATAAAAACAAACAATTTGGTATTTTGAATTTTTATCATAGCATAACTGGTTATGGGGAAAATCCAAAAATGTGTTTTCCATGTTATTCTTATGGGAAATCAAGAAAACCCTATATCTTACTTATTTATTGACATGACTTAATCAAATTTGGTATGTACATTATCTACATAAGGTTTAACTTATACTTGCTTACAAAACCAATATGGCGGCAAACCTACATACTCACCCCCATGGGGTTTATGGGAAAAGTAAAAAATTGCCAGAGTTTGATGCAATTTTGTGTTTACATTCACCAATTATTGATTAACTTAGATTTTCTTACAACACCCAATGGGAGAAAACCTACATACTCGATCCTATGGTGTTTTTATGGGGAAAGTAAATAATCTTAAATTCCATTGGAAATTCGCTGAGTACGCAGGTCTGCTGCGACGGGGGTATTATTTGTAACTGTTTACAAAAAAAAAATCATTGTTCGCACTGATGAACTTAGTAAATTTTAGAGGCGTAATATTCTAAAGAATGCCATCCTTTTTCCAATATATTTTATTCGCTGGTTAAAAATTATACTCTACTACGTAACCTTACTCCTTTTATAATGCTACCATTCTTTATAGTATTTTTCTTTAATTAGTATTTTTAAATACAGAGAAAAGTCAAGAAACTGTTTGTTTCTCCCTCTATTGAATATTGGAATATTTTAATGTATATAGACAAGATTAAATCAAATTACAGGTCAAACGATAGTATTTTTGCTTTGATTAACAATTTTAATAAGTAAATACAAAATATATTGATTATGCTGTATTATATAAACATATCAAAATACCAGTTTTCTGATATATTAACTTATTTCATAAAAAGTAATAACTATAGTTAATATAATGATTTAAGTTTCTACGATCATAACCGAGTTCAGCTTACAGAATTGTTTAAATGAATTTCATAATTGACTACAAATAACGGAGTTATTGTTATTTTCAATTAGTTTAATTTGAAAAAATTACAATGCTAAATATTTTTTTGCAGAAAATGGCGATAGCTCCAATGTTTGTTGTCAGGACCTTCAAATATAGTATCATTGGTTAAATAAATTTGTTTGTCAACTTTATTACCTCTAGTAACTTGATTAAATTTACCGATTTTGAGATATTTAAGTATGCTTAACATGCCCTGCATTTTTAAAATAACATCGGAAAAAAGCGCTTTTCTTATAAATGGACATTGGTGAGATAAATTTTTATACAAAATATGAACTTAATACAATTATCTCTTACGGGAGTAAAAATTACTATGTGTAAACATAAAATGGAGGCTAGCGACTTAACGAAACATTTTAGAACCCTATTTGTAAGAGGTTTTTATTGTCTCGATGCAAGGAACAAATATGCCAAAGCGTTTCAGAGAGTTTATTATTGTACCACCCGAATTGTGTAAGCTGCACTACTCCAGAGTAGTTCAAATAGTGGAAAGAAAAAAAAATCCCTTTGATTTTTACTTAAAAAAATATTTATATGCTCGGATTTTATTTTATTCTAAATAATAAGCTGTAAATGAATGTTCTACAATAGCGACCATGAATTCCATAGACATAGTCGATATGTACAAATGAACATTGTGTTTAATCCAGCATAACTCCAGATATTACGCGTTTGACGATAAATTAGGATCAGTTGCATTCTGAATATTTATTGAAAGTAATTACAGCCGGATATTAGTTTTATGCAAGTCTACCATTTACAAAACAATTGTTTTATGACGAATATTTTATTAGTTTTCACTCTCCAATTGTAAAAATACTTGCATGATTCTTTTAAGGTAAAAAACCTTTCTAATATGAAATCATTGTTATATTCTTCCTCGAAGAGCCTACAAGTGTAATTAATGAAATATAAAAGTCATTTTTACCGTTATTCTATTTATGTCTTTTAAATTCATAACATATAAAAAAATTCGATATGGTATGTTTTGTAATGATAATATAACGAAAACCTTAAGTAATGGCAATCACAACCAACAACACCGGTCCCGGTCGTTTCCCTGTCAGACGTTGCTGGTATTGTTTGGTATTCGAGGGGAGGGGCGGGAAGGGGGTTGGGGGGGGCGGAAATGTTTCGCTGAGGCGTGAAAGCACCGGAAAAGCCCGGAAAAGGGATTCTCCCGATAACATTGCACACGGGCGTCTAACTAAACGTGTAATATAGAATTGGACTTCTCTATTTCAGTTTATAGCGATTTAAAAATCCTCAAAATAAATAAAACGTATATGTTTTAAACAGATTTTGAATATATGACAACAGATGGAATTAAATTTTTTGAGAATAACAAGCTATTATGTCTCTTAAGCAAACAACGCAAATTTTTACCCGAAGACATTCTGCTGAATAAAATACTTATAAGTTCCTATATATTTTTAGACGGTAAAAATGGAAAATCCTTAATGTCGTTAGATTTTTAGTACATGATTTATTTATTTCCGAAAACTCTTTATAATCATGGCGAAATTTAAAACTAATTAAAATCAATAAATATGTATGTTTTTTTGCCTTTTTTGAAATTATATCCAAGTCTTTTCGTTAAACATTACTTTATAATGACTTCGTTTTGAAGTGATTTTATAGTTTTGTGGCATTCTAATTTATTAATGAAAGATATATCTGCAAACACGATAAAAAAACCCATAAGGTATTATTTATTTGCCTAAACACAAATATAATTTTTAATAATGATATAACTCAAGTAATAATTTTTACGATTAAAAATAAAAGGGTTTATCTATGCCAAGTATTTATTCTTTGCCAGTGCAGAAAGAGTGGTAAAATGAAATTACTGGTAATACTAATCACATAACTTAACAGCTAATTTAAATGTATTGAGTGCTCTGCATTTGTTAAAAGGGTCATTATCTCCATTGTCAAACGATAAATGAATATTTACACCGAGTTGATCATTTCATAAAATAGCATTGATAGATACAAATGGTTATAGTGTTTACTTCGCTTAAGCCGGACATTGGATTATGATAGACAAGGGTTTATTTTCAGAGATAACTAATGTAAAATTAATAATTTTAATAAAAAAAAAAAAAAATTGCTTAAACGTTAAACGCTTTGTGTTATACTTTCTACGCACAGACCCGTAGCGTGTAGGGCTAAAACATAAATTAGTTACGAATATAAAGACTATTGAAAACCACAGATGAGAAAAGTATTGAAAAGTGGAATGGATAGACTCCTAATGAGGTTATAATCCTCTTTATTCTAAAGTGGATAAACTATCTTTAAATCAGTATAGTTAGATTACTGATTACTGTTATTATTTATTTCTATAGTATTTATTAGTTTTTCTCTTTGTTTTTATCAGTCACTAGAGTAATCGTTCCACTTTAAAACTTTTCACTGATCAAAACATAATTGGGGAATGAATAATTACGTATATTTAAACTATGAGTGGCTTATATCTAAAATGCTTTGAAAGTTATTTTTGAAGATGTGGTCAGTTCTATATGAAATTTAATACTGATTTTAAATAGTTTGTTTTTAATTTATAATTTATTTTTGTAGTTTTAGTGAATGTTTGGAAACTGGAAAAGCGTTATTCATAAAACCGAAGAAAAGACAATAACACAAACCGCGTTCCAGAAGAGACGATCTGAAGGTGACAGATGTAACTGGGGGCGGGGGGGGGGATGTTAATCTGCTTTTGATTCTCCTGTGTTCTCATATAGATAAACCATTGTAAATATGCGAAAGTGAATTGCTTAATTATATAGGCAAGCCATGATTTGATTAATGGCGATTAGAGGCCGTTTCTTAGATTTCTTAATCATAACTTCTATCTTAAGTGAATTCTATAACAGCTCTGAAAATGGTCAATAAATATTTCATAGTGAATCATTTATATAAGTATGTTTACATGATTAATTTAATTTCTTTAACAAATGGGAGAGTTTATTTGAATACCCGGATTCAATAATGAATGCACAAGGATATACACACCCAAGTATGTTTATTGATCAAAATATTTATTTTTAAATACCTGTTTCAGCCATATTGGAGATCTGAAGCTGAAGACTTGAGAATGAGAAATGTCGCACCCCACAACTCGTCTTCGACATTACAGGTGTACCAATCTTACAGGGCTGAACTCTTCACGCTTCTTTTATCTAAGCACTTGCACTTTTTTGGGAGAGCTTTCAATCTTGCATGCTGAATAATCACAATGTTTCCAATGAGTCATGTTTTTGACACAAGAAGAAAATACATAAAAAGATAATATATACACTTTCCTAAATAAAAAACTACAGTAAAAGTTATGATTTAAGTGATCTATTCGACAGAAACTTTTAATAAAATTTAAAACACTCTTTCGTTAAATAATTTTTAAAATTTTCTTCGTTTCATTTCAAAACGTGTGTTGGTATAGTAAAAAATAATCAAAAAATACATTCTTTTGAGGACCTCTACCAGTTATAACATACATGAATTATGTTTCCATAAGGGTTTCAACTACAAAATATTTCTAAACAACATACATTTCTTTCTTGCATGTAGTATATCTTGAACCAATACACTAATTTCGCAATAATTGTTTAATGTTTTACTAATTCACTTGGCACAGTTTGTATATTTTAAAATGTATATTGACAAGTATGCTACTTTTCTTTTGAAAGCTCTACTCATGGTGCGAAAATTTTTGAATTTATGAGTATTTATAAGGTGCATGAGGCGTCAAGTCCATACAAAATTGTTGGATCTGCATGGAGTCGGTTTGATCTTCAGTCGTTCGCTTTTTGCATTTCAGGATTATTTGTTTTTGTATCGCCCAGTTGTCCTGTCGTAGATGCTTACCACAATCACATGCTAATCCCATTATATCGTCAACCATTATATGCCCAGTATTACTGAGATATATGTGAAAGGAGAAGCCTAAAATCTGCTGAAAAAGTAAAAACTGAATATACTTGTAATAAACGCTAATTAAATCATATTAACAATGTTCAACATAAATTTAATACAACAGATGGAACAACTATAATTATGTTAATGATTAAATTTATCTTTAAAATTAGATTAGTTTGTTACTTGTTAAAATATTTTTATGGAAACACATTTGGAAACTAATAGAATCAAATTAAAATATTTAAAATAAAATGTAACTAAATCAAATACATGTTAAAAAAAGTTTGGTTCTTTACAAAGATATCTATGATTTTTCTAACAATTTTACAAAAAAGTACATACAATAAGAAAAGGTCAAAATAGTTTTATCCGTCTATAACACAATGTTTATTAACTTAAAACATTTTATTGTAAAAGGTTTTTTACATGTTATTATTTAACACATACTTTAAAGGAGGTGTAAGCAGCTCTATATTCTAGCACTCACAACTAGCAAAACAAAAAAATGATACTCTCCCTAAGCTTTTAATAAATCATTGACGATTTATAATTTCGAACCACAAATAAATGATTAACTTTCAACGCACCATGTAGAAAATAGATTTTGGCTATATTGATTTATCCCCAAATAACTATAACACTTGATAACAAATTAGAATTACTTCATAATTAGTTTATGTTACAAGTTTTAAAATGTAGCCTATTAAAAATTGTGATCAATCCATAAGTAAAGTATCATTTTAAGGCGTTGCAGCTTGGGTCTGATATAATTTTTATTAATTTTCTGGATAATGAATATTAAAATCTCTATCAATTTATGCAAATATCTTATTTAAGTCTATAGGCTATAATAAATTATATTATGATAATAATAAAACTATAAGGCATTGGAAAACCACCCCTAGAGCACACTTATTTATCATCGCACATTTATGCACAATGTAGGAAACACTACTAATGCTAATCATTTTTCTCGCTTCTAATGTGCATGCTTTAAATTTATTATTCAGTTTTATCTAAAGTAAAGGTTAGAGATTATACAAAAAACCCAGAAAACACTGTATTATTTTTGTAATTAAAAAACTATTATTTTCTTCAGTAAAATTATCACATTTTCGTTTTAAAAACAATGCCTTTCTAATAGGATTAAACTGAATTTACCTATATATTTTTTTTTGTTTCAAGTTATTATATTTTGTTTATTATACTATTTAAGATTCATTTACTATGTTGTTAAAATAGTGATTTATTTTTCAATATTAATTTAAAGGAATGTTTTTATATATCTTGGTTAGGATATAGTATTTTATCAACCTATAGAATATTTTTTTTTATTCTTGAATTATATCAATTTTATAATTTATTTCTTTGGTTTGCACTTATTCTCATAAAAGTTAAAGTTTTTTACTTGTTTTATAATATAAAAATCCATGATAGTTATAATGTTTTTCAAGTTACGAATGTGGCTTATGTTTGTCCTTAAATATTTCTACTATGAGTTTATTTGCCGGAAATAGTCTACTGGTCTACTGGACTTTGATCACCTCTTGGACACAACAGTTGTTAAATGATCCTTAAAATAAGAAAATACACTAATGTTTAAGGCATTATTTAACATTTCTTAGTACTGAACCAATGGTTTTTTTCATGTCACCTGTCAGTTTTCACTTTTACATATTGTTTACTTACCTCAAACGTGTTTTATAGCTTTTGTAAATTATATGTTGAATAAAATGAAGACAATAATTTTATAATTGTAATAATGTTTTAAAATATTTAATATACATATTGATGTTCTTTATTTTATTTAAATTCACGCCTCAAATTATATCAATATAATTATATAATATAATGTCATTGAAAGATAAATACACATTTTATCCAAAAATATGTCATTTAAACTTTACTAGTATGTAAATAAAACGACGAGATATCTCAATACAATTTATTGAAATGTTTTATCTAACTGTTAACCACACATTTTAACTTTGGTTCTTGTTCTGATCTTGAAAACACGTAATAAAAAAAATCTACAAAACTGCAAAGCAATAACAAATTTTAAAAATCATGAGATCAAGTCAAGTAATAAAATATTGGTACAATGTACTTGGAGATTATTTTAGATACTTTGATTTTCAACATGCTTTTTATACAGTATGATTGAAAAGTCCCGGAACGTAAAATATATTTTTTACCATTACAGATAAAGTAATGAGAATTGTTATATGAATAATAGCCACGAAGGTCTACTCTTTTAAGCTATTATCACGTTTTTATTCCTTAAAAGGGACAGTCAACAAGGAGTGGGACAAAATCTTAAATAGCAGCATAGATCAAATTTCGTATCAAATTAAAGGTCTCACTTAGCAGAGTACAATGCCGCAAACTAGACTTAAAATAAAAGAACCGAGACGGAAATGTCAAGCAAACAAAGTTTCCATTAAAATCAAATAGGTAAAACTTAAAAATTATATACTTTCTTAATTAATACTCAGCCTTTTAAAGTCGGGTATGTGGCTTATTACTCAAAATGCAAGGACGTTTAAGATGATGTATGATTTAAGATGAGGTTTCTTTAAGACTTCCAAGAGAGACATCCTTAAAGGGTGTTTGAACTGAAACTTCTTGGATTTTGTCACATCATACATTAGTTTAAACGGTTTTGCATCCATAGTAAAAAGCCACAAACCCGATGTCAAAAGATTGAGTATTAATTAAGTTATTGAATTTTTTAGTTTCACCCATATGATTTAAAGAAAGGTTGTTTGCATGCCATTTCCGTATCGGTCTTCAATTTTAAGTCTAGTTTGCGGCTTTGTTCTCTAAGTGCTCGCTAAGTGAAACCTTAAATTTTATACCAAACTCGACCTATGCTACTTTTTAAGAATTTTGTCTGATCCTCGTATGCCTCAGACCTTTAAGGGATAAAAAAGTGATAATAGCTGAATAGAGTATATTTACATTTATGGCTGTTATTAATATACCAAGCCTCATTACTTTATAATGGTAAAAAATTTATTTCATAGTTCCATCACACTGTTTATCTTATGTAGATGAACATATTATTCGAGTTTTAAGCTACTTATACACATTTATGGGGTATTCTAATATAGTGAAAAATATTTTTCATTTCTCTTTTTTATATGTGGTGTCCCAAATGTCCGTGTCTCCCATTATTATTATTTTTTTTAACAACTACAGAGCGCGATATTCTCATCAGGGGATCTCAGTGACCAAAAGAGAAAACTTTTGCTGTGCCATAGTTTTCAACCCCCTTCCCCGTTTTGTGGAATAACTAAACAATTTTAAATAGAACCCTTCATTCATATGCCAAATTTGGCTTCTATACATAATGTAATAGACTTTTATTTTTTACATTTTTCTCAAGCCTAAAAATTAGGGAGCTAGGGGTAATTGTATCTTATTTTTAGTCACTTATGACTAACATTGAGCAAACTTGCCTGTATCTACGAAACCATCCATTAAAATAAAAAAAATTCAAGAACAAAAGTATCTTAAAATAATGTTTTCATAATTTATTTCATAATAGCGTCAGATTTTTTTTATATATTTATTTCCTTGTCCGTCATATTAAAAAAATTTTGTATTTATGCTTGAATGATAATTTTCACCTGCGAAATGTTCATCAAAGTAATTTTAAGACATTTTAATTATGGAGTATGTTTCATTTAGTAGATGGTTTTAGATATACAGGAATTGAATGTTTGCTCAATGTTATTCTTAAGGGACCAAAAATGAGTTGCCCTTAGCTCCCTAATTATTAGACCTCTAGAAAAATGTGAAAAAATACAAAGGTGTTTAAATTGTGTAAACTATCTAAAAGTAAAATAAAACTGGGGGGGGGGTTACTGATTAAACATTTCGACTCACCCAACAAAACCCTAATTTTCGGGGAGAGAGTTGAAAATTTTGAAAAGTTTCCTCTTTAGGTCACTAAGACATCCTCAGAAGACAATCTCGTTGTATGCAACAGTTAAAAAAACAGAAGAGGTAGACGAACTTTTGGGACACCCATTATATGTTTTTTATATCACCGTGACAGTTATGATACATTTGGAACATTCTGCAAGACTCCAACGCCATCTGATATGCGAATTTTAATTATGAACTTAATTAAACTTAATATAACTTAATTATAACTTATTATGATAATAGTGTTTTAAAATATTTAATATACATATTGATGTTCTTTATTTTATTTAAATTCACGCCTCAAATTATATCAATATAATTATATAATATAATGTCATTGAAAGATAAATACACATTTTATCAAAAAATATGTCATTTAAACTTTACTAGTATGTAAATAAAACGACGAGATATCTCAATACAATTTATTGAAATGTTTTATCTAACTGTTAACCACACATTTTAACTTTGGTTCTTGTTCTGATCTTGAAAACACGTAATAAAAAAAATCTACAAAACTGCAAAGCAATAACAAATTTTAAAAATCATGAGATCAAGTCAAGTAATAAAATATTGGTACAATGTACTTGGAGATTATTTTAGATACTTTGATTTTCAACATGCTTTTTATACAGTATGATTGAAAAGTCCCGGAACGTAAAATATATTTTTTACCATTACAGATAAAGTAATGAGACTTGTTATATGAATAATAGCCATGAAGGTCTACTCTTTTAAGCTATTATCACGTTTTTATTCCTTAAAAGGGACAGTCAACAAGGAGTGGGACAAAATCTTAAATAGCAGCATAGATCAAATTTCGTATCAAATTAAAGGTCTCACTTAGCAGAGTACAATGCCGCAAACTAGACTTAAAATAAAAGAACCGAGACGGAAATGTCAAGCAAACAAAGTTTCCATTAAAATCAAATAGGTAAAACTTAAAAATTATATACTTTCTTAATTAATACTCAGCCTTTTAAAGTCGGGTATGTGGCTTATTACTCAAAATGCAAGGACGTTTAAGATGATGTATGATTTAAGATGAGGTTTCTTTAAGACTTCCAAGAGAGACGTCCTTAAAGGGTGTTTGAACTGAAACTTCTTGGATTTTGTCACATCATACATTAGTTTAAACGGTTTTGCATCCATAGTAAAAAGCCACAAACCCGACGTCAAAAGATTGAGTATTAATTAAGTTATTGAATTTTTTAGTTTCACCCATATGATTTAAAGAAACGTTGTTTGCATGCCATTTCCGTATCGATCTTCAATTTTAAGTCTAGTTTGCGGCATTGTTCTCTAAGTGCTCGCTAAGTGAAACCTTAAATTTTATACCAAACTCGACCTATGCTACTTTTTAAGAATTTTGTCTGATCCTCGTATGCCTCAGACCTTTAAGGGATAAAAAAGTGATAATAGCTGAATAGAGTATATTTACATTTATGGCTGTTATTAATATACCAAGCCTCATTACTTTATAATGGTAAAAAATTTATTTCATAGTTCCGTGATTTTTCAATCACACTGTTTATCTTATGTAGATGAACATATTATTCGAGTTTTAAGCTACTTATACACATTTATGGGGTATTCTAATATAGTGAAAAATATTTTTCATTTCTCTTTTTTATATGTGGTGTCCCAAATGTCCGTATCTCCCATTATTATTTTTTTTAACAACTACAGATAGCGATATTCTCATCAGGGGATCTCAGTGACCAAAAGAGAAAACTTTTGCTGTGCCATAGTTTTCAACCCCCTTCCCCGTTTTGTGGAATAAGTAAACAATTTTAAATAGAACCCCCCATTCTTATGCCAAATTTGGCTTCTATACATAATGTAATAGACTTTTATTTTTTACATTTTTCTCAAGCCTAAAAATTAGGGAGCTAGGGGTAATTGTATCTTATTTTTAGTCACTTATGACTAACATTGAGCAAACTTGCCTGTATCTACGAAACCATCCATTAAAGTAAAAAAAATTCAAGAACAAAAGTATCTTAAAATAATGTTTTCATAATTTATTTCATAATAGCGTCAGATTTTTTTTATATATTTATTTCCTTGTCCGTCATATTAAAAAAATTTTGTATTTATGCTTGAATGATAATTTTCACCTGCTAAATGTTCATCAAAGTAATTTTAAGACATTTTAATTATGGAGTATGTTTCATTTAGTAGATGGTTTTAGATATACAGGAATTGAATGTTTGCTCAATGTTATTCTTAAGGGACCAAAAATGAGTTGCCCTTAGCTCCCTAATTATTAGACCTTAAGAAAAATGTGAAAAAATACAAAGGTGTTTAAATTGTGTAAACTATCTAAAAGTAAAATAAAACTGGGGGGGGGGGTTACTGATTAAACATTTCGACTCACCCAACAAAACCCTAATTTTCGGGGAGAGAGTTGAAAATTTTGAAAAGTTTCCTCTTTAGGTCACTAAGACATCCTCAGAAGACAATCTCGTTGTATGCAACAGTTAAAAAAACAGAAGAGGTAGACGAACTTTTGGGACACCCATTATATGTTTTTTATATCACCGTGACAGTTATGATACATTTGGAACATTCTGCAAGACTCCAACGCCATCTGATATGCGAATTTTAATTATGAACTTAATTAAACTTAATATAACTTAATTATAACTTATTATGATAATAGTGTTTTAAAATATTTAATATACATATTGATGTTCTTTATTTTATTTAAATTCACGCCTCAAATTATATCAATATAATTATATAATATAATGTCATTAAAAGATAAATACACATTTTATCCAAAAATATGTCATTTAAACTTTACTAGTATGTAAATAAAACGACGAGATATCTCAATACAATTTATTGAAATGTTTTATCTAACTGTTAACCACACATTTTAACTTTGGTTCTTGTTCTGATCTTGAAAACACGTAATAAAAAAAAATCTACAAAACTGCAAAGCAATAACAAATTTTAAAAATCATGAGATCAAGTCAAGTAATAAAATATTGGTACAATGTACTTGGAGATTATTTTAGATACTTTGATTTTCAACATGCTTTTTATACAGTATGATTGAAAAGTCCCGGAACGTAAAATATATTTTTTACCATTACAGATAAAGTAATGAGACTTGTTATATGAATAATAGCCATGAAGGTCTACTCTTTTAAGCTATTATCACGTTTTTATTCCTTAAAAGGGACAGTCAACAAGGAGTGGGACAAAATCTTAAATAGCAGCATAGATCAAATTTCGTATCAAATTAAAGGTCTCACTTAGCAGAGTACAATGCCGCAAACTAGACTTAAAATAAAAGAACCGAGACGGAAATGTCAAGCAAACAAAGTTTCCATTAAAATCAAATAGGTAAAACTTAAAAATTATATACTTTCTTAATTAATACTCAGCCTTTTAAAGTCGGGTATGTGGTTTATTACTCAAAATGCAAGGACGTTTAAGATGATGTATGATTTAAGATGAGGTTTCTTTAAGACTTCCAAGAGAGACGTCCTTAAAGGGTGTTTGAACTGAAACTTCTTGGATTTTGTCACATCATACATTAGTGTAAACGGTTTTGCATCCATAGTAAAAAGCCACAAACCCGACGTCAAAAGATTGAGTATTAATTAAGTTATTGCATTTTTTAGTTTCACCCATATGATTTAAAGAAACGTTGTTTGCATGCCATTTCCGTATCGATCTTCAATTTTAAGTCTAGTTTGCGGCATTGTTCTCTAAGTGCTCGCTAAGTGAAACCTTAAATTTTATACCAAACTCGACCTATGCTACTTTTTAAGAATTTTGTCTGATCCTCGTATGCCTCAGACCTTTAAGGGATAAAAAAGTGATAATAGCTGAATAGAGTATATTTACATTTATGGCTGTTATTGATATACCAAGCCTCATTACTTTATAATGGTAAAAAATTTATTTCATAGTTCCGTGATTTTTCAATCACACTGTTTATCTTATGTAGATGAACATATTATTCGAGTTTTAAGCTACTTATACACATTTATGGGGTATTCTAATATAGTGAAAAATATTTTTCATTTCTCTTTTTTATATGTGGTGTCCCAAATGTCCGTGTCTCCCATTATTATTATTTTTTTTAACAACTACAGAGCGCGATATTCTCATCAGGGGATCTCAGTGACCAAAAGAGAAAACTTTTGCTGTGCCATAGTTTTCAACCCCCTTCCCCGTTTTGTGGAATAAGTAAACAATTTTAAATAGAACCCCCCATTCTTATGCCAAATTTGGCTTCTATACATAATGTAATAGACTTACATTTTTACATTTTATATTTTACATTTTTATATTTTTTACATTTTTCTCAAGCCTAAAAATTAGGGAGCTAGGGGTAATTGTATCTTATTTTTAGTCACTTATGACTAACATTGAGCAAACTTGCCTGTATCTACGAAACCATCCATTAAAATAAAAAAATTCAAGAACAAAATTATCTTAAAATAATGTTTTCATAATTTATTTCATAATAGCGTCAGATTTTTTTTATATATTTATTTCCTTGTCCGTCATATTAAAAAAATTTTGTATTTATGCTTGAATGATAATTTTCACCTGCGAAATGTTCATCAAAGTAATTTTAAGGCATTTTAATTATGGAGTATGTTTCATTTAGTAGATGGTTTTAGATATACAGGAATTGAATGTTTGCTCAATGTTATTCTTAAGGGACCAAAAATGAGTTGCCCTTAGCTCCCTAATTATTAGACCTTTAGAAAAATGAGAAAAAATACAAAGGTGTTTAAATTGTGTAAACTATCTAAAAGTAAAATAAAACTGGGGGGGGGGGTTACTGATTAAACATTTCGACTCACCCAACAAAACCCTAATTTTCGGGGAGAGAGTTGAAAATTTTGAAAAGTTTCCTCTTTAGGTCACTAAGACATCCTCAGAAGACAATCTCGTTGTCCTATGCAACAGTTAAAAAAACAGCAGAGGTAGACGAACTTTTGGGACACCCATTATATGTTTTTTATATCACCGTGACAGTTATGATACATTTGGAACATTCTGCAAGACTCCAACGCCATCTGATATGCGAATTTTCATTATGAACTTAATTAAAATTCAATTATTTTGAGATACTAACAAAGTGGCATTAACAGTTTCGAATGAACATTTTAGTCCATTTGTGTACAGCGGGAACTCATCAACATTAAAGTAATTCTGTTCAATCCTCTCTGCTTTTTTAATTAATTATTTCGGCATTCTTTAGTAATTACTGACATTATTCTCGCAATTTACTAAATGTCTAAAAACTTAAGTCATTAAAATTCTTCTTACACCCAGGCAACAAAATTATCGTTCTAATTATTTCACCTACAGAAAAAAACAATGATTAATTTTATTTGTATGTTGAAGTACCACTGATGAAAGAGGAGTGTTCTATAATTATGGTTCTATTCGATTATTCATTGGGAAATTCTAAGACTCTGACAAATGAATACACGGCACTGGGGATGAAAGGAAGGAAAGACGTTATGGTTTGGTGAAAGCACCTATTGTTGGCAAGATTGAAGGGGAGAGTTCTCTGATTGTAAAATTACTCCTCACCCCGGAATGAGGACGCTTTTGGCGGCAAACCACATTGTGCTTGCACCAACGTTTCCGCCTTTATAATTGCCTTAACGTTTTCAGTTCTTGACATGTATATTATTTTGTTTCAATGTAACTTGGTCTCAATTTATTTTAACATTAATAAATTTTGGAAAAACTTAAACGACTGTTTGTATGTGGCGATTTTTAAATTTCAGTGATGAAAAAGTAGATGTGTTTTATTACTTTTTCAATCAATAACATCCGCTTTCAACATGGAATTTATGGTCGTCTTTTCTTTAAATTTGAATAAATTTTAGCAGTAAATTGTCAATTAGTTAATTAATTATTGCTGTTACATGAAAATCGCTATTTGATCCATATTGATTTAGATTAGATTTCAAAATATTTCTACCCGGTTGAAATATTACTACGTCTCCCAATGTCCCAACTCCACTTGATATGTTAACACTGCAATTATATTAAAATGTAATACATGATGTATTAAGTAATGTGACACCATAAGTTTAAATATTAAATAGTGTTATATGATGCATTAAAAATAAAGTGTAAGCACCAACTCATAGAATACTAATCAAGAATCTACAATTAATTTTACCTATATTGATCATAAGGATTCTATCTGTACTTTTAGAACTGTGTAACATACTGTATAGTGGTTTTAAATTAAATTTTTTCTCCAGTACGTTAAAATTATCATCTAGATAGTCCCTTTAAGTTTTTTCCCATTTTCAATCAAAAAGACACCGTCACAGTTAGGTTAAAATACAGAATTACCACGGACACGCACATTTTACTAGCAAATACCGTTAAAATATTAAAAAGACACACTTAATTAATAATGGGATAACATGAGCCGAATTTCGTTTTGTAGTTACGCAACTAGTACCGAATTGGAGACGAAAAGCTTATCTAAACCATTAAGGTTTAATGTAAAAAATAATAAACTTATTGGAACTTTTAACCGAACGTAAACTAACAACAGTAAACATTCATCAATTTAAAGGACTTTATCGAGTGGCAATAACCATTCGGTAGACGTACATATTTACTTCAGATTACAAATTTAATAAATTTACAAGTCAAGATAGTTATCTTCGAAATAATGATTAATTGCTTGTCGCATGTAATGTATGTGATTACATATTTTATAATGTCTTATACTCTGAAACAAGCAAGGAAAAAAAAATTTTTTTCGTTAAAAGCTTTTTTTTTGAATATGGGGGTTTTGGCCACCAGAAATCGATTGGAGCTGGTCCCACGTCTGGGAAAAATCCGGGTGCCGTCCTAGAGCCCTTCAAAGTTTCCATGTTATTCTTATGGAGATTGTTTTAACTGAACAAAAATCATCTGATAACTGTAGATATAAACCAATGTGTTACATCTTTAACATGTCGTATTTTGAGAAAATTATACCAAAGTGCAGCACCCTTCGGCTTGGCGATTGAGCAAACCGAACGAGCTTTGTATGAGAAATGAAAGTAATCATTTTACCGAGCATAAGCTCGGTCCCCATGGTTCTATTGATAAATTGGATCTCTATCTAAGTTACCTTATTAACGACTTATAAACGATTATATCACATTTACATTCTCTAGTTGTTGTTCAAGCTTGTCATTCATTTAATTCAGGTTATGGTCTTGCCACTGCCACCGACATCTTTGTTTGTTGACTGTAGTAACGTTTGTGTGGTGGTTGTTGCAGGACAATGACAGCCATCTGTTTCGTCTGCAACTTGCCGATCCTGAGCCACCAGGTGGGGCTGGTGTGGCAGGGCGGCAATGGCTGGGACGACATGGTACGCGAGCAGGTGGAGGAGTCCACGCTGCGGAGTCGCCTCGGCGCTGGGCGGCGCGACTCCTCGGCCCAGATCACCAGCATCTCCCCGCCCACGGAGACGCAGGAGACGTCGCCGCCCGTGTCGGCCCGCAGGCGGCGCTCCTCGCTCGCTCAGCTCACCGACATCCTGCGCGAGTGGAGCGGACACCCGGCCAAGTCGCGCGGTAGCAAACCGCTCGTGCGCCGCGAGACGCTGGCCGACCTCGCGCGGTCGCTGCCGTGGTCCAGGCCAACGGACACGGGCTCCTACCGGAAACGACGCGAGTCGTCCGCGGACTCCGGGGTGAAATCGGCGTCAACCAAGTCGCGGCGCGAGTCGGGCAGCACGATCGCCGCGGATATCGCGCGTATCTGGCGCAGCAAGGACACTAGGGATACGGTCATAGTGGCGTCCACGGAGCGTCGACGGAGCTCCGTGGAATCGCATCGCAGCGGGCGACGAGACTCCAACGCTCTACCAGGCAGCTCCAGGAGAGGATCGGGGGAGTCGGCCAAGAGTGGGAGGAGAGACTCAAACGCGGGGGCAGTCCCTCAGCAGACACCCAAACTCCAACACCAGCACACCCACAGGCATCATCACGGCAGGAGAAAATCGAAACCGAACGTGGAGCCTCCCGCCAAGTACTACAGGGACGACCAGAGACCCTCTACTTCCTCGACTGCCTCGGACAGCACCCCGGTGGTTCTCACACTCCCCACCACCACCGACGCCGGGGTGACTCCTGCCATACCTCCACCGACGATATCCCTGACCGCGTCCATCACGCCGCCTCCAACGTCGCCCAACTGGCCCACCACTCCGGTGTCGTCCGCCGCGCCCGCCTCCCCCACGGCTCCCCATCCCCTCACGGCCTCCCCGCCCACCAACACCACGACATCCGCGACCACCCCTGGGGCCGGCCCTCCACCGGTCATCCCGTCGACCACTGTAGCCACCACGACCGCCCCCGCCACCACAACCACCACCACCACCTCCACGCACCCGCTGGTCACCACAAGACGAGATTCAACTACTCAGGTGAGGCTTAATTTCACCTACGTTTTGATATTCCGTAAACCAAAACTAAATGCACTATCTATATCTATAACAATTAATGTATGAATCCTTATGTCTTTACCCCTTTGTGTCTTTGTGTGTCTTGCATAGCAATACTACTGGATCAATTTACCTGACATTTTGTATAACCATACTTTATTTACCTAGGAGAAAGATAGGCTTATTCCCTTTTCCATGCAGATGAAGCCCTAAAGCAATTTAGGGCTTTGTCCCATTGGCCATGCAAGTTCGATGCCATTCTTGTGGGCAAGATATTTTTTGGAACCTTAATAAACAGATGTACTAATAAGTTGAAATTTCAAAACGCCTTTTTTCATTTTAAATAGTGAGAGAAGATTGGTAATATAAAACTAAAGGATACAATAGACATTCTGCGAGCATATCGAACGAGCTAAACGTGACGTTGAGTGAGCGCGGCGGACGAACTGAACTGGAGGATATTATAGACTTGCAGCAAGTGAGCGTAGCGACCGAGCTAAACCTGTAGTTAAATAATTCCTCAGGTTGTCATTACAAGGCATTCCGGGCAACAGTTAGTTTAAAATTACGAATAACTAATAGTACATACACAATATTAAAAATGAAAAATTAGCACAAGTGTCCGTGGAACTCTGTTCAACAAGTAGCTCCATAATTAGTGATTATTTTTAACAATAATTGGTGGTTTTTCTATGCTGGTATAGGCCTTTGACGTCACCGAATACAGTGACCCCTTCAAAATATTCGTAAACAAGTTCCTCACAAGTGTTACTGAATTTAGTACGTGACTCTACAAAACGAACAAACTATAATAATTAAACCAACACGGTCAGGATAAACCATGAAGCTAATGTAAAAAAATTAAAAAATCTAGATGATTTTTATATTGTTTGGCCAAAATTATGCATGCAATCCAAAAACGTCGTCACAAGGAAAACTTATTTCTACCCTATACTCATAAACTGGTTTATACTATTTGCGAAGTTGACATTAGGACAGCAAACGAAGTTGTCATAACACTGTTGTAAGTCTTTTGGCTGTCCACTATGACAAATTCCTTCCTTCAAACCCCATTCATGTTCAAGACAGCGGGGGGGTTAATGCGAACTGCATGGTTAATCCCTAGCTGGAATATATGTAGACGGCAGGGGGTGAGTAGAAATGCTGTGAGCATGGAAACCCCTAGCTGGAACATATGTTCAAGACAGCAGGGGGAGAGGAGTGCGACGGGCATAGAACCCCTAGCTGGAACATGAGTGGAAAGTCTGTCCCGTGCCTCACCCTTTCTCTTCCTTCAATATCGCTTCCTTCCGGGGGCTTGCGCAAAATGCCCATTTTGAGGCAGACGTGCTCAACGGTTTGGCCGGGGTCTCTTTATACACCAATAACAACAACAACAACTCTGTACTCATGTTACCTTTTATTGACATGAACATATTCATAAACACGTACACATACACGTTACTTAATGTGTGGTGAAAATACAATTGTAGAACAAATCGAATTATACTCCAATCAACTTATATCCTGCATATATGTAAGTGTAATTCTATAAACCTAAATAATTAGAGAGTAATAAATTTTGCTTTTGGTAAGTGTGTTTGATTTCCACGAAGAATTGTGTGAAAACCGAGATTACTAAAGTATTGATAGCAATAACGTAGGTCATTTATACACTTATACAAATTTTCATCAGTTTACAGACAGTGTTTTTTATGTAATCAACAACAAAAAGTTAACATTTTTGTTGAAATTGATCCTGACAAGCCGCTGTGCCCCGGTTACATATACGGATTAATGGATTAGTTTTCAATTAGAATTACTCGACTATGAACACGGTAGGGTAAAGCATAGGCCAGACTAAAAAAACAAAACATAGTTATGTTAAGACATACTATAATCCTTGATGCAGTGCATTTGTTGATACAACAATATTTTTAAGAACTTTTAACACAGGTCCAATTGTTGGGATCGTCATAACTAATATAAGTAAAACTTATATTCATGTTTACGTTGAGTTTAATTAAATTATATTTTTTCGGTCCTTAAAACGTTCGTGATATTAAATGACAATTTATTAGCCATGCAATATTTGTTTACTATTATACAATTGTCTCACAATAACATATTTGATGTTCATTCAATAATATACATCTTACCACTCATAAACGTTGTGAGCATTGTACACAACAATTTTAAATATTTTAGTAAACTTTATGCAATTAAAATTTAGAAGTTTATTTACTTATATACTCATTACATCCTTCGGTAGGTTTTTATCATTATATAATAAAAATTATATGTATAAAATTACTTCATACATAACAATTTAAATTTTATAAATATCAATACATAGCGGTAATTTATTGCTGTAAACATTTATTTTTTTATTTTTTATGAAACAGCAGTTGTACTGGGATTGTATAAACTTTGACATTTCAAAGTTATTTACTCGTTACATCCCCTTTCAAAGAAATGTGAGCCTTATGAAGGAAATATTCTGTCAATCTCATTGGTGGAGTATATCAGATATTAGTTTCTTTCAAAGGTCAAAAGTCGTACCAAAATGGTGTTTTATAATATCAGTAAAAATGTCGTTTATAATTTATTATATTTGTGTCTACAATGTTTTTACAAAGTTTATGCTAATGTCTTCCTTGACTCCAAGTGAACGGAAGAAGAGTTATCAACTCTGATCATACAAATGGCTCCGCGTTCTGTGGATTAACTAAATGGATCACTAGATTAGTTTTCAATCAGGCTTACCCAACTTGGAGTCTTGAGTTAGTTGGATTTACGTCAAGTCTATTGTCGCTGTAAAATGCATTGAAGCAAATATACAATTAGTGTAAATATTTACAGAAATAATAATAGTTTTCATCACTAGAAGCAAAAGTGGCGGTTTTTAGTGCGCAATTTTGTTTTGAAAACGAGGTGCAGCCGAGTTTTTAAAAACGACTAAGCACTAAAAATACACTTTTGCTTCGAGTGATAAACAACGTTTTTATCATAATGCGGGGTTACCACTTTTAATACTTTAAAATGATAACTAAAAAGTTGTATTTTCGAGTTTATATTTACAAAGTAAGTAATATACAGTATTTACATTTCTAATATTTACAAACAATGCTTTTTATAACATTTGAATGCCACTATTCTCACTAGAAAATTAATAAATAACACAAAGTAACAGCTGACTTTTCAAATCTAGGACCTAAAAATATTCCAGCTGATTTTTCAGTCCTCAGACAAAAAAGAAATATTTTGCTACTATTGAGGGAACAAAAGACACACTGATTTCGTGCAGAATGATAAAAACAATATTGTACATTAAACACATACTGTATAATACTTCCATAGCCCTAAGATATTTTACTTCGTAGTATAGTAGCACTAAAATTAAACTAAGAAAACACAAATTAGTTATTATCGTACCAGAAATGAAGTGTAGTTTTGTCTCTGGTAATTTTAAGTTGAGTTATATCAACAAAAGTATATTAATGTACTATCTAAAATTATAATTAGATATTATTCCTTATAAAATAATCAATTATAAAATTACTCTTTTTGGTTTTAGCTTAAAACAGTAGATACAGGGTTTCCCAAAATTATTGTTGCAGTTTTAGCATTAAATACAGAGATAAACGTACAAAGTTATATTAGTACATAAAAAAATATTCATTTCTTTAGAATTCACATTAAAAGCAGTTTGTTGTGTACTGATATAATTAGTTAAATTCAATTTGTCTACTACTGATAGCTCCGCAGACATCTATTCTATGGTCAATCTCAGTCCAAGCGGATGTAGATTATCTTTTGTAATCAGTCATGGTATCTCATAAATAATTTCCTTTAAATGAGCAAAATCATGAATCCTCAGAGAGTATACGATGGTTTTCACATATAGCCACAGAAAAAAACCTAGAGTACGTATCTTAAGTTCGTGCTGTTGGGCTACCTCAAACTATCTATCTTTGTTTGATCTTTTTCGACTGGAATAGAAAATTTACAAAATACAATAGAAAAAAGTTATTGCACATTTTAAAGGACAACAATAAGTCCAGGCTCTAAACAGATTGAGCTTGCCCTGAAAGTCTAAAAAAATTGGACTTTTGATTATTGTTGGGAACATTTAGTAGATGTAAGAAATCGATGTTGCCACATTTATAGAGTGGGCACAACACGAGGGAATAAACTAGGGGAAGTCGTAATTGAAACTGTATTGACCTATGTTATGTTATGTATCATTTTAAAGGTCTTTGAATTTAGATAAAAATACCAACCTAATCTCAAAAGGTCGATTATAACGCGAGTTATCGCGTTTTTAAATTTCGGTAAATTGCTTTTATACAAAGTTCGACTGCCTACCATTTCTGACTCGAACGTTCAATTGAAGTCGAGTTGGCCACATGGTTTTCCATTCTATTTATCTCCTCTTTATAAAAATCCTGTAAATTTGTTTGAATGTTTTCTTTTTAGCCTTTATTTGCCGTCTTCGATTGCTGTCCGAAATATTATGATTACATTATGATTTTCAGCCCGATTTGGGCCAGCTCATGCAATTTGTAATGAAATATTTGACGTAAGCTTTAGGATCCTTTTTTACAGGAAACAATGCCACAACGCCGACCTCAAACATGAGTCAGAAATGGCAGTCAGTCAAACTTTGCATAGAAGCATTTTACTGCAATTTCAAAACGCTATAACTCGCGTTATATTCTACCTTTTGAGATCAGGTTTGTGGCATTTTGATATAAATTCAAAGACCTTTAAAATGATATATAACATGACATAGGCCCATACAGTTTTTTCAACGACTTCCTCTAGGAGGCATCCCACTCTGGAAATGTGGCAACATTGATTTTTTACACCTACTAAATGGTCCCACCAATTATCCGTAGTCAAATATTGTTAGACCTAAGTGCATGTTCAACCTGTTAGCCTGTTTAGAGCCTGGACTAAATGGTAAAACCCCTGTTCTCTGAGACAAAGTAATGAAACTAATAGAACCGACGAATTCAGAATGGTGGACAACACTTTTCTATCTAGCATAGTATATTTTTATAACCATTGAAAAGTGCACCATTCATTATGGGAACCCCTGTATTATGATTTGCAAGGTTGGGTAGAAATTAAAATAAAATTTTATAAACATGTAAAAATTGGGGCAGAATGGTGGTTAGCAATTACTCAAAAGACAAATATGGACATTTAACTTAAAAGAAAGATTCAGATTAAAGACTAACACATTTTAACACGTCATTATTTGTGTAGTATAAATTCTCCGCTTATAACCCAAATCTTATTATGTCGAATCGACATCAGCCAATAATTCCTGATATAAATACCCAAAATGCGTATTCCTTTAAATACGTAAGAAAGCTTTCTCCTTTAATATCTTGTAAATGTGACATTTTGCGCAGTTTCTGGAAAATAAGTCGTGCAAAGTAACAGTTATTTAGAATTTAAACGCAATTTTATCATTAATCATGATTCGTTTGACTTAGTTAAGTTACAAATTGTTTACATAAATGTTACCTGCTTTAGTTACACTTTACAATATTATAGTTTTTAAGTCAGTTAAAATAAAGCTTTAAAAAGTATTTTAAAGAAGACTTCATGTGAATGTGTCTTCACAAAATCATAGTTTTATCTAATAATGTATTTATAAGGAAGAAAACATAATTATAGTTTATAAAATTTAGACTTATATGCAAGATTAAAGAGTTAAGAAATCCTTTCAATTGTTTTAAATTAAATTAGTATGAATACTTTCTGCATTATAAACAGTTTTAAATGGTCCTTTCAATGTAAGTTGAACTCATTCAAACAGTTAAAAACTGCTTATGTATTTTATTGGAAGTTTTTGTATTCCTACTCCATCGGGCACGTCAGAAGAGAAGATCGTTGTAAAAGCGACTCGTTGATGAAATTCTTTCCTGATCCCCCTAATGAATACCGTTAATTTTACTTTGCGTTAAGGATTTTCCCTGGTTTTCTCTCAAGCCTCTGTTCTGGGCAAAACGTTTTTATCGCCAAAAAACTTAATAAATGACAAAACCCCTGTTCTCTGAGACAAAGTAATGAAACTAATAGAACCGACGAATTCAGAATGGTGGACAACACTTTTCTATCTAGCATAGTATATTTTTATAACCATTGAAAAGTGCACCATTCATTATGGAAACCCCTGTATTATGATTTATGATTATTATGAACTCAGTGATACTTTTGGTATTGATCAACATTATCCTTGATATTGTAACTGTCTAAGTGTAAATATTAATTTAAAAAATCACCGGGTGTGGTGTCCAACATGTTATGGAAATTTGATTGTATTTCTTTAAATGAAAAACAATTTTGAAAAATGTCCTCACATAACTTTTTGTAAGACTTCTGACATCATGAAAAATATGGAATTTGTAACAAAATTATGTATTTTCAAAAAGGAACATTTGTGAAAAAAAAATATTTTTATCACAAGGAGGAAAACTTTATTAAAGAATAAATGAAGCAATAAGATAGCTAGAGATCGACATATTTCGTCCTAGGACTTAAAATATCACATCTTATTTTTTAGGTCACAGGCAAAATAGTAGTTTTCATCACTAGGAATCGTGTTTTAAAAACGAGGGGCAGCCGAGTTTTTAAAAACGATTAAGCATCAAAAATACACTTTTGCTCCGAGTGATGAACAACGTTTTTTATCATAATGCAAAATTAGACTTTTGATCGTTAAAAATATTAACTATTAAGTTGTATTTTCGAGGTTATATTTACAAAGTAAGTAATATGCAATGTTTACATTTCTATTATTTACAAACAATGCTCTTTATAACGTTTGAATTCAAAAATTCTGCTCCTCAACATTAATAAATCAATAATAATGTACTTAGCAAACAGCTGACTTTTCAGTACTAGGACCTAAAAAATTCTCCAGATGATTTTTCAGTCCTAGGACAAAAAAGAATCGGTTTTGGTACTATTGAGAGAGCAAAAAACAGGCTGATTTCGTGCAGAATGATAAAAAAGTTAAATTTTTCTTATTATTTAGAGAACAAAGAAGAGACTTAATTATAAAATTGTTTTATTTACAGGTGTATCTGAAAGAGTCGAGGAGACGGGACTCAAGAGCAGGCCATGACCGTTCGCCGGAGAGAAGGCCCGTCAACAAGGAACCTTCCCCCAACAAGTTCCGGCTACCACGGCAGTCGACGGCGATCGACGAGAGCTGCCTGCCCCCGGGGGTGTGGGGACGGCGGGGGTCGCAGCCCACGGCTCTGTCGCCCGACCCCGAGGACACCAACTCCCGGAAGGCGAGGAGAGACTCCCTCTCCCCCGACTCGGCGAGCTACTCGAGATCCGGACGGAGAGATTCCAGGTCCCACCTGTCGCCGGATAGATCTGGGGAGCGCGACGTCTCTCCGGTGGGACGAAGCAGAAGAGGAAGACTTAGAAGACAATCAACCTCCATCGCGGGGAATCGGAGGGGTTCCCATTCCCCTAGATCTCCCGATTCATCATCGACATGTTCCTCTAGAGACCCCTCCCCCTCCAACAAGCCGGCTACTCATCCCCCGGTGTCCTACGAGCGGCCGGCTATCAGAAGACAATCCACGACCGAGGAGATCCTCATCGCTCGCGGCTTCCGGAGACAGTCGACTACCGAGGAGATGATCCGATGCCGCAACTTCCGGCGACAATCATCCCAGAGCGACGACTGCTGCAGGTACCGAGGCCGGCGGGACTCCAGCGCTCAGATCACGGACGGCACCCTGGCCACCATGACGGTGGAGACCACCAGTACGTTCTTCGACTCCAGCACGCAGACAGGTAGGAGCATGTCATGATACTGCTAGACATACACAGTGTCTCGCAACCATTCGAGAAGACTTTATCAGGTTAAGGATAAGGTAACTAAGCAAATATTTCATTACAACATACATACAGAAAACGTAAAACGAATCGAGATAGTATCCATGTTGTAATGTAGGCATAATATTTGTTTATTTTAACTTCTGAATAATCTGTTAAACTTTTTTGATGGTTGCGGGACATCCTTAAATGTTAAATTTTCAATGCTTATGTTCGTTACCACAAAGAGTTGGTACTTACTTATTACTTACTTTGAAGGTACTTACTTTGGACCCGTCAATACTGTTCCCAGGGGTCACAGCGGTTTATGTAGTTAGGATGGAGGTTCGGGGTTTAGTTTGGTTTGTTTTGTGAGGTCAGGACCAACCAGTTTTAGGTATTTTTGGGGTAGCATTGACAAAACTCATAAAATTTGTTTAAGTTGTAAAATGACTGACTTAATAAAAGTTTTTTAAGTTCACTCTTAAACTTTGACAAATTATTTTATAATCTCATGTAAGCCGGACGTTTTTGAAAAATTTTCTGGCCTGTGTACAAGGGGGTTTTCTAAAAAAGTGTCAATTTTTTATGAACTGCAAAGGTGTTCTTAAGTCAATTGTTATATCTAAGGAGTTTAGTTTGAGGTTCAATGTTGTTTGACTTAATGTAACAGGCTACTTCTAACACATACAAACTAGGCACTGTCAGAACTCCCAGGGTTTTGAAATACTCCCGACAAGATGTGCGACATTGGTGCGGTAGGATGTAATTGATTTAGAACTAAACATAATGTTTTTAGCTTTGCCGTTTGTAGTTAAAATTGAACTGCTTAATTTATTAGTTAAAGAACCAAATAAAAATTTATTTCGATCGCTTTCTTACATATTTAGGGCTTCCGCAAGCTGTGCATAACTTGTCGGAGAGGTCCTACATTATTCTGAAACACATCGCATTTTAATGCATCTAATCATACATTTTATCTATTTACTTCAAATATTTATAATGGAAAACTAATTTAAATGTATAGGGGTTAAGAAAAGCACTTAAAAATATGTAGTATATTTAGGTGTCAACGACAAATAAACAAACCGAATAAAAGAAAGACAAAAAGGAAGGCAGAAAAACAAAAATCGCCATGAAAATACTTTCAATTTTCTTAAGACGATAAAACGTACAGATAAGCATTATCTTCTTAATTTTACTTAATGTACAGATGAAACTGTAATTTTATCTATACGGGGTGTCCAGCTTCTATCTTTAGAAACTTTACCAGGTTGCTGGGCAATCCAAAATAAATAAAATGTTCATCTGAACATGTGCCCTAAAATGCTTCGTTAAGCCGCTATCCACCATTTTATTTTTACACTTTTAATAATATTTATTTCCGTAGGAATGTTGTATTAAGTTTATATTTAGCATAAATCTTTACCACACCAATGATTATTTTCATAAAATGAATAAACTTTGCCAATACGTAATTCAAAATGCGGCCATTTAAAATTTCCAAATTCAAATATCTTAAAAGCGGCAAATTTTATAGACCTTTTACAAATAAGCCTGACAACAAATGACGGGGTTATGGCGATTTTGCTGTACAGAACCATTGGTTTTGCATTATAAATAATGCAAACTTCGGTTATGTTCATAGAAAAAATACGATAACAGCCTTATTTGTTGTCAGATTCCCATTACGTTTGTATTACTTTTAAAAATGAATATAAAATTGTCGGAGAAATATGTCTAGGAAATACAGCATAATTATTCATTCATACTCACAAACCTCACTTATTTCACAATAATGGGATTTTTAAAAGGCAATAAAATGCAATCTGGCTAATCATTTCATTTGAAGTACTATTGTAGACAATAAAGCTGGAAGAATTTATTAAGGGACAAAATGAAATACATTACACAGATTTAATTCGCTGGAGGGCCATTAACTTCTTTATTTGAGATTCGTGCTTGAAAATACAATTCTCTTGTTTCCCTACTTTTATGAGAGTAATGATTTTATTTTTGAGTTTTCTCTAAAACAGTGACAATTAAGTATCGAATTTTCAGTCGTATATTGTCATTATAGTTTAATAAAAATAAGACGTTTTAAGAGTGATGGTCATTACTATTAAATAACATCATATAAAATAAACCACAAGACCATAGAACCTTTAAATTTGGCTGAGAGGTCTTAAACATTGGTCTGCACATAACAATTCTATTTAAGAAACAGTTTTATGTGACTATTAAATATATTATAGCATTTTCTAAAAAAGAAAAGTTTACATTGATAAAAAAGTAAATAATAGACTTAAGATTTTCATGAAATATTAA
Organism: Neoaliturus tenellus; assembly: GCA_030545055.2. NCBI lineage: Eukaryota > Metazoa > Arthropoda > Insecta > Hemiptera > Cicadellidae > Neoaliturus > Neoaliturus tenellus. The sequence goes on from CM061537.1 coordinate 107,297,644, forward strand.
TAGTGTGGTGCGATTGCTTATAAATATATTCTAATTTATTCTAATTACTGTACCAAATTTAATTTATGATCCTCTCGATACAGATTGTTTGTATTACAACTTTTAATTGATTATTTGATAAAAATTTGATTTTCGAATTATTTTACTTAAATATTATCCTAGATAGGGCCTACATAAAAAAGGATACTAATGTGGGTTTTAGAAACTTCACATGTTTTTAATTCAAAGCCTTATTTTTACTCGATTAGTTTCTGATATCTAACACTTACTTTTACCAAGCAAAATTATAAACAAAATTGTTCCAGCCCACGTCGTAGACTACGTTTTCAATTATGTTATCTGCAGCATTTGTTTCCAAGCTCTGTTACACCACTAGAATCTAAAGTGAACTACCATAAACTAGAATTTGTTTATAACCAAATTTCAATTTGCCCATTCACATCGGTTTCCACGAAGCCCGATCGTGGCCATATTGTGGAGCGACGGCAACAATTCACGTGGCATGACAGGCCGACGTGCTCTGACGGAGCATTCAGGCGAGAATTTAGGAGCACTCCAATGATTAATAACATCGGTTTTCCATTACTTTATGAAATGGGTTGAAGAGCGAGAGGTTTGCCATTCAAAAACGTCAGATTTCAGTGTAAAAGACTCTTGTGGAAAAGAAATATTTTTATATTTCTCTTAGTATTACGAAGATTTTATTGAAAAATGTGAACTTTGAAATTTCTGTTTCCACTTAGTAAAGTGTTAAAAATTATTTCAACTTGTCTTAACTATGAATAACGTTAATTTAAATGTAAGAACACATAAAAATAATATCGCACCGCCTTAACTTTTTTTTATTAATGGCAAATTTATTTGTACATTGCATTAGCAGTTTTTATAAAGTTAAATGTATAAATTAAATGTATAAAGTTAAAATGTAATTTCTGTATAAATTAGGAAGAAAAAACGGGAAAACTTAATGCTACTAAACTCGAATAAACTTCTATTAAGTAACACTTCTAATAAATAAACTCCTAAATAATAACTTGTTTTAAAGTATGAATTTAAATCCAGCCGACTGCAACACAACTGCAACACGGCCGTAACACGACTGCAAACACGACCGCAACACGACTGCAACATGACCTCAACACGACTGCATCACGACCGGAATCTGACTACTACACGATCGCAACACGACCGCAACAAGACTGAAATATGACCGTAACATGACTGCAACACGACTGCAACAGGACCGGAATCCGACCACAACACGACCACAACACGACTGCAAAGCGACTGCATCAATACCACAACATTACCGCAACACGACCGCAACACGACCGCAACACAACCGCAACACAACTGAAATATGACCGTAACATGACTGCAACACGACTGCAACAGGACCGGAATCCGACCACAACACGACCACAACACGACTGCAAAGCGACTGCATCAATACCACAACATTACCGCAACATGACCGCAACACGACCGCAACCCTACCGAAATCTGACGACAAAACGATCGCAACACGACCGCAACATGACCTCAACACGACCGCAACACGACCGCAACACGACCGCAACAGACCGCAACACGACCGCAACACGACCTCAACACGACCGCAACACGACTGCAACACTATCGAAATCCGACCACAACACGATCGAAACACGACCACAACACGACCGCAATACGAATGCAATATGACCGCAACACGACTGCAATAGGACCGACACACGACCACAAAACGACTACAACACTACCGACTGCAACACGACCACAACACGATCGAAACACGACCGCAACACGAAGAAACCACGAACACAAGATGACCAAAACACGACTACACCACGCCACAACACGACTGCAACGAGATCAAAACTAGACAATATTACTAACGCAACACGCCAACATAATTTAGTCAAATTTGTTTAAGAGAAATGGCTTATATAAATGTTTGATAAATCGGCCACAGGATCGTGGATATTTGAGATGTCATCTGCATAACTATCGGAGAACCGACTACTCTTCTCACCGGGTTGCGCTTTTACTGCTTTACTTTTATTGAAATTTCGTCTAATGTAATCAAGTATGAAATTCAAACTTTTGATGTTGTTGAATAAAAGAAGTAATTTTAGTAATAACGAACATTTTATTGTTCTTTTTCAAAACTATGTTTGAAATTGAGTGTATACTTATAGAGTGAAAATTTTTGGAAACAACAACATATTGTTTAATGACAACGTAATGTGAGGAAGAAAACTACTTTTAAAATATTTACATGTGGACACTTATATGCGAATAATTGCATTCTCAGGGTGAGAATGCAAGTGTTCTATCTCCACTTTTTGGAAAAATTGATACAAATCTTTTTGAACTATTAGTAATGCTCACTCTATGTTGTAACACAGAAAATGTAAAAATTATTATTAATAACCCATAGTAAAAAACAATGAAATATATTTTTTCATGTTACTATAAAGTAGTGTCCTATGTTAACATTTGCATAAATTTCCCGAATTTAAGTTGAATAACTTTTTACAACAGAGTTCCACAAGTCAAAAATTTTAGCAAGGAGAGTAGGGAGTGTGGTTTGGTTAAGTTTTGTCAGATAAGTATATATGTAAATAATGGTTCAGATATCTTTATTACCTCATCTCAAAATTAAAAGTATATCACACTATAATATATAGCGTGAGCTAATTAATCAAAAACATCAAACACCTATTAGCGACAGAGCAAGAATGAACTTGAACTACATTTGCACCCGTACATTACATGTATCATATAATCCCTATACTCTAATACGAACAAGATATATTTGAATGTGTGAAAACAAATCACGTAAATACAACTCGATAGACCTCGGTAATAATTTGTGATTTGGTTGCACTCTAATATTTTTTCACGGAGCTGACCAAAAAGTTTTTTTTCATTTTCGTTTATTGTGTTCTGGATCAAGCAATTCAACTATAAAAGGTTACAATACCAGAGTCAGCCTGCTGATCCAGTTGTCAACTTATTGTTATTGAATCGTTTGGAAGATTTAGATCTTCGTTATAAAATCACAACACAAAACACATGATTTTTCACTTGTGAGAGGTCGTTAAGGTTATTAAAATAGGCCTATACATTTAAAACAATTTCTGCCGCGATCAGTGTAAACTGATCGCGTGTACGCCCTGAACTATAACAACCTTAACGACCTCTCACGAGTGAAAATTCATATGTTTTTGTGTTGTGATTTGATAATGAAGATGAAAATCTTCGAAACGCGTCATCAAAAATTAGTTGACAACCGGATCTTATCATTCTCACTCAGGTATTGTAACCTTTTAAGACAAAAGGTTTGAAAATGTTTAAGGTTATTCCATTGAAAATGTTTTAATGTGAGTTTACCTGTCACTTAGGACCTGGTCATCCATTATTTTGTGACATATTTAACGCATTCTCAATAATTAACGTCATCTTATGTAAGTGTAGGCCTACTTAACTAAATTTTTACGAAAATATCATGACTTTAAGTTATTTATTTGCCACCTGGGTAGAAAGATTATAGACGCATAAGTAAAAATTTTTTCTAAAGTAAGTTTTTCTATAGTGTGTTGGGTAGTATATAGGTTATTGATTACATTATTTTAAGTTTGAAAATGTTTCCCGGTCTTTATGTTTAAAATTATAGTGATTTAAAAACACTTTTGAAAAAATAATTATATTCTATTTGCATAACTGCGAAATCAGTTGAGTGCTTTGAGATTCATTCCGAGTTAAGTTTATTGTCTGAATACCTATGATGGAATAAGTGTAGTGGACTGGAAATCATTGTTGGACCATATACAATAAATACCTCAACATTTTATTCCTTTTTATTATATTTTCCTAAATTTCTATTATTATTATTATTATTTTATTTAGTATATTATTATCTTATTTTTGGTATGGGTTTTCTATCGTGTATTTTGTTATTTGATTTTCCAGCAAATACAATTTTTGGAAGACAAATGTTGAAATTATTCTTCGAAAACTAAACATATAATAAACGATTGAAATAAATGAAAAAGGTTTTTAATCTCTTAAAAGAGTAATCATATAGAAACATATATTAATTTTATTGTTAACGGCGAGTAAGATTTTTACGTTGGATCAATGCACCGTCACCACTTTTACCAGTGTAGTACTTTTGATAATATTTATAAACTAAAAAATATATTTATGGGTTGATATTTGCATATCACTTTATTTGTGCAGAAAGGAACGTTAATGCCATTCTCTCCTGTGTTGTCGGAATTGGTTTTGAACAAAACGAAACGCCGGGAAGTACCGAGAACCTTTCAACTGTCACATCTGCATTTCCTGGAATGCCAGTGGTAAAACCATCAACAACCTATTCGAATGGGTTCTGTTTCACTCAATCTCTTTACTGTACTGTATTTCTGAGGAATTATATGTAAAAATAAAAGTAAACAATTGATAACTGTATTTTCCGAAAATACTACTTGTTATGGTTGTTCAAACCTATTCGATCTAAGCTTAGTTAACAGGGTTATTGATCCTTGCTTTATTCAGGGTAAGTTAAAATAATCAAGATATTTTAGTGTTCTGTAAACCATGGTTAAGTGACGTAAACGCTGTGGACTGAGAGGTTTTATTATTTGTGAATATAAAACTTTAATTGCAACGAAAAGCATTCTCCTACCTTCTACCTATAACTTAGCTCAATATTTTACTACTACAGTACTATATGTTCACGACCACTTCATTATTTATTATCTTTTTGTTAATCAATACACAAAAGCAATAACTATGAACTTATAAGCATGAACTTAACCACCTGTCAACCTAATAGATAACCTCAATTAAGTTGAAAAAGTTATAAACTCCGCACATGGAGAGGCCTAAATGTAAAGAGACATAATCGAACATATTTTGAAGTCATCATTGGATGTTTATATACATAGTGTATTATAAATATTGTCTCTTAAACATGTTCTATAAAGATTTTAATGAAACAAAAAGTGTATGTATGTCTTATTAAAACATTAAATCGACAATTTTGTAAAACCCTAGAAATTAATCAAAACGCCATCTTTTTGTTAAATATACCTTAGTTATAAATTATATTGCTTCCATTATTCGTATTCTTTTTGTAAAATGGCTGTAATGGATACAACCTTTTTGTAAAAGTTCTGTTTGATATTCTGCGCAAAGACCAAACGATTCGGCTGAACTCTCTACATAGTCCAGGCTCTGAACAGGTTGAGCATGCACAAAAGTCTAACAAAATTTGACTTTTGATTATTGTTGGGAACATTTAGTAGATGTAAAAAACCGATGTTGCCTCATTTCCAGAGTGGACACAACACGGGGGACGCCCCCTAGAGGAGGTCGAAGAGGGAACTGTATTGGTCTGTGTCATGTTATGTATCACTTTAAAGGTCTTTGAATGTACTTTAGATACTTTATTTTGAAACACCGACGCACTCTGTGGTGCGTATTTTAAGGTGAGTATGACTGAAGGGGTGAGTGTGATGATTGTGATGGATCAGATGAGGTGTAGCTTTGTTACTGACAAATATCAGCTGTTTTATTTGTCAGGATCATTAATTAATAGCCCAATGACCAAAGGCAGCTGGGTCCAGTATCGAACCATCAAAAAGCACTAACTTTTCTCAGGATCGAACCGGCTACCTTCAGATTCAAAGGCGAGCTCTTTAACCACTCAGCTACCCAGCCAGTGTTAATGTAGATTCAAATGCCACAAACCCGATCTCTAAAGGTAGAATATAACGCGAGTTATTGCGTTTTTAAATTTCGGTGAAATCCTTTCATGCAAAATTTGACTACCTGCCATTACTGGCTCAGACGTTCATTTGGGGTCTAGTTGGTGACATTGTTTTCAAATCTATTTGAATTCTATCTATCTCCTCTTTATAAATATCCTAAAAATTAAGTTAAATGTTTTATTTTAAGTCTTAATTTGCCGTCTTCAAGTGCTGTCCGAAATATTATGATTACATTATGATTTTCAGTCCGATTCGGGACAACCCATGAAATATTTTATGAAATATTTAACGTGAGCTTTAGGATTATGTTCAACAGAAAGCAATGCCACAAATCCGACCTTAAATGAACAGTCGAGTCAGAAATGGCAGGCTGTCAAACTTTGCATGAAAAGCATTTTGCCGAAATTTCAAAACGCAATAACTCGCGTCCCCCGTGTTGTGCCCACTCTGGAAATGTGGCAACATCGATTTTTTACACCAAATAAATGTTCCCAACAATAATCAAAAGTCAAATTTCGTTAGACTTTTGTGTATGCTCAACCTGTTCAGAGCCTGGACTATCAGCCTTATTATACAATTTGTGCAGGCCGTCGACGACAGCACTGCAGTCGCATGCAGGCTGCATATACAAAAAGCCAAAACGGTTTAAACGCGATTGTAAAACTATCATCTACCATCGCGGCAACAGATTCGGACACAACACTGTTTCTTGTTGTCTTGCCTTACGTCAGTGTCAAATATGTTGCATGTTAAATGAGGAGTAGTAATAGTGGAGGAAAACGGTTAAGCTAGTAGTGAAAAGAAAGATTTTTTAAGTAATAAGTTTAACTACTAATAGGGATTAGTCGTCAAACACTGATGATTACAAGTACAGCATTTGGGGTTATAAAAGATGGCAAGTAACCGAGAGAGCAGGCAGAAGAAAAACTCCTTCACAGTCACTTTTGCAAAAACTATAAGAGGCCTGTTTTATTATTTTTTTAATTGTTTTTTCAGTTCAAACCTTTTATACATTTAAATATAAACGTTAGCAACATTTAACTTTAATCTATTTTTGTGTTTTATGATCAATTGACTTGAATTTTTCATATTTGTAAAATGTAATTTGAATCAATAAAATTTATTTTTTTGTAACCGACGTGAAACGTTTATATGGAAGAAACGCATCTTATAAAAAGGCTGCTGTTAATTGTATTTCTGTAAAAAGGCTAGTTTTGTCTTAGACTTTTTGAGATCCAATAAACGATCTTAATAATACTAGCACAATGCAAAATTTTACAAAAATCTAAAATATTTGGTCGCCTTATTGTAGAAATAATTACCTTATTATAAACGGTGGTATTTTATATAAGACGTGAACTTTTTACAAAATGGATGATATTAAATTGTTTTGTGACATATATAGCCTATATAACACACGAAATATGGCAGAATAAAAATTAAACACAAACATAATATATTATACTAACAAGATTATAAATTATATTAAGTTTTTATCATTTAAAAACACCTAACAGACGATCCAAAAAAAGTTTTTAATTCTATCTCAGTAATCTCAAAGTTCAAATAATTTTTGAAAGCATCCAGAACTTTTTTTATCTCATTTAGAGAATCAATTTACTATAAATATAAACTAAAAGGGTCTCAATATTAAGGGAATCATGGGCAGGTCTAGGTTAAAATTGGTTTTCATCGCACAAACGTTCCATCATTCCCCTGGTCCGTAGACTGACGGGCCCCCGGTACTGCATCATAGCGGGCCCGTCCCTCCATCGATTTTAAATGACTGGGCCTGTGGTCGATATTTAAAATTTCAAAATATATTTTATTTAAATAGTCAATTTGTATTTTTAAATTGTCACAAGGACTTAATGCTCTTGTCGGATTTATAGGTCATATTAGAGGTTTATATGTATTTTTGCAATTATATAGATACAATAATATTGAAGCATATAAATGCATATCATAAGGTACTATCTATCATTTTAATTAATAGATAAGCTAACCCCGTGCAGCACAGAGCTCATAGTAAAGTAAAGTGAACCCCGTAAAATGCCGCTTGCTTAGCTCATATACAATTAACGACAATTGTACAATCAAATCATAACATCTTTATTTCAAACAGATACATATAAGTAATACATACATAGGTAAATAAGAAATATTATCTCACATAAGTTTGACACTTTTGCGTGAGATAGAGTCCTTATAATTATTGTATTTACTACATAATAGGGAGATGTTAGCATTAACAAAAAAATAACTAAAAAGAAATCTATACAACGATTTTGATGACTTAAACTAAAATATTGCAATTGTGACTTGGTACAAATTTGTTAATAAAAAAGAATAAAAAATTAATAAATAGACGGCACGGAGTCAATAGTGATGCGTAGATTATTTACAGCGCAACAAGACTAGCATGGTACATTAAAAAGAAAGAAAAAAAAGTAAGGGATGAAAGCTAAACGGACGGGTGAACTGACAATTCCTTATAAGGCAATAATCGCTTCGTTCCTTAATAAATCAACAAAATCTCATTACATTAAATATTCAATTCTACAAATTCTACGTTTAATCGCCAAACTGGTTTTACACGTTTAGTTACCACTAACCTACATAAATTAATTTAATTACCACATAAACAAACCATAATATGATAATAAAACAAGTGCCATATTATAATCATCTGATATGTCTTTTTACATTCAGTTGGTCATTAAAAAATTTTAATTGATATTAAATAATTCAAAATTACCTTTTAGAATATTGAATACAAGAGAGTATTTTTCTCAAGAAAATGGGCAAATATTGAGCTAAGGAGCTTTCATTTAACATAACCCGCATGTAAATCTGTCTAACAGGGCTCGAAATCACACTCAAAATAAAAATTTTGCCACATATTCAAATTCCAAAGTAGATTTTTATTTTAGAGTTTTGAAGATTTAGTTGGGTAATAGCTGAAATTGAAGCAACATGGCTAAATAAACAGACACCTACTTTTTATATGGTACCAATTATGTGTAAATCAGTCCAGTAGTATGCTTGGTGTCATAAGCTTTAAATTTTACTTAATTTTATAACTCTATAAGAAAATTTTACTTTACATTTTCATCCTACTAACATAGATATTTTCAAAATAAAAATACAACTGCATGTATACTGCTACTAACCTTTGTTTAGGTAAAACTCGAAAGTAAAGCAAGCCCTGTTTTTTTTTATTTTTTTTATTTATTTTTTTTTTTTATATAGGCCTATATAAGATAATTTTATAAATTAGCAATTAAATTTTACGATGGCTTATACCATTTATTTAAAAATATAAAAAAAAAACTAATGCCATAGGAAATGCGTAAAATTGATCATGTGAGAGCTTTTCGTAAATAAAATAAACCCTTTTTTATCATTCTGCACGAAATCAGCCTGTTTTTTGTTCTCTCAATAGTACCAAAACCGAATCTTTATTGTCCTAGAACTGAAAAATCATCTGGAGAATTTTTTAGGTCCTAGTACTGAAAAGTCAGCTGTTTGCTAAGTGTATTATTATTGATTTATTAATGTTGAGGAGCAGAATTTTGAAATTCAAACTTTATAAAGAGCATTGTTTGTAAATAACAGAAATGTAAACACTTCATATAACTTTCTTTGTAAATATAACATCAACTTTATAGTTAATATTTTTAACGATTAAAAAGTCTAATTTCGCATTATGATAAAAAACGTTGTTCATCACTCGTAGCAAAAGTGTCTTTTTGATGCTTAATCGTTTTTAAAAACTCGGCTGCGCCTCGTTTTTTAAACACGATTGCGCACCAAAAACACCCACTTTTGCTCCTAGTGATGAAAACTACTATATCATTGTTTTATAGAAATTTTACCTGGAAACGTACCGCTATAAGGATATTTTACAAATAATGTTTTATCCCCTTATATGAATAAGATTAGTTCTCTAATACAATAAGTAAGTAATGAGCTATAAAGTAAGAAAATTTTGTTTTCGTGATGTTCAAGAAGGTTTTTACTGCGTTTTCATAAGCAGTTTAAGAAATCTATCAGCTTATTCAAGAGACAATATGGCAGTTTGTTAATTTTTGCCACTTTTAATTTTAAAAAAATTAATCATCAATCTCCAATATACTCAAAAACACCCCATTATCAATCCCCAAAGGAATGATATTTAAAAATTTTATTGAGCTTAAAATTTTTTAACTGTTTAAAGAATGCGATCGTCTTTTACGTAATTTAATGATGATGTCACCCTTTTAAATAGGTTATCTCAAGATTTTAGGTTAGTTTTATTTATTAAAAAAATATTATGATTAAAGTCAAACGATATTTTAAAACATAAAATAAATTATATAAAATTTTATCATTTTTTAAAACAATTTTATCTCTTCATATTAAGATATGTAATGCTTTGGATGGTAGTGCCGAATTAAGGGCATATTTAAAATGAAGAGATTATTTTTTACTGAGCACTTTAGACTTTCCAGAATATGACGATAGACGCACTCTCATAGGGTTAACTAGACTAAACCCGATATTTTATGGAGTGTCGTGGAATCTATTTATTTGTTATTGTTTAAAGAAACTGGCATTTTTTATTTGTAGTTTTTATCGTCACGTTTCGCTTCTTATTTATAATAATGCTCCGTGTACATAATTATCAAAAGGAGTAATGTGATCGTATTAAAAAAAATTATTGAATATATTTATTACTTGAAGTAGTTTAATTGATAATATAAATTATAAATACATAACATTAGATTATTTAATAGCAATCCTATTCATATAAAGTGAATACTAAAGAGATAGTTTATTAATAAGTAAATGGAACCTATTATAAATAACTTTGATCAAAATTCTTAAAATTTAAAAAGGGATATAAATAGCAACGTCGTCGGACGAAAATAAAATGTAATAATACTTCTATTGAAAGTACTAAAAATGAATAATGTCGTCATGGAAATGGATGTCTTTATCCAAGACAAATCGACCGCAAAACGGTGGAGAGTTGCGTTATGTCATACGCATGAATGCCGAAAGAGCTTTCACTCTTTTATAAAAAATTAAAACAGAGTATTATTTATTTATTTCGTTCCATTGAAATCCTAAAAAAGTTAACTTCAGTTGAATATTTCGTTAATTTAAAATAAATAACAAACAATCGTCCTTTATAATATTATTAATTTCATTTAAAAACCATGATATCTATATGAAACGCTATATATAATATTAAACTATCATTTATGATTAAAACTCAATTTAATTAAATTCCCGTACATAATATTTACCGAATTATTTCGAAAAACAATATTGTTATGTTATAAACGTGATAAAGTGTTAAAAATCGGACCGAAAGGTTAAACCACAAGCCACATCATTACACTCATCCTACGTGATCTCAAATATCCAATTAACCTTGTTGCTTTTTGAGGTCACACTGTTTTAACGATATGTTCCAAGGATTGGAGAAAATATTAATAATCATAATTTTGAAACAATTAAACTTACTTTCCTTTAATGCTAATATTAAAATTAATTTTGTATTTATTAAATAAGCATAAATAATCCTTTCGTTTAGTAAATTTTTGAAATATAGTTTGAAATAATGCCAAACTAAACTAAAAAACCAGGATTATTGATATAAAAAATATATATATCGCTAGGGAGTTGTGTAATAGTTTTATATAATCCTCAATTGCATAAACAACCAGAGCGGACCTTTTAAAGCGAATACTGAAGCCATCAGGCCATTGTTTATTCGTAGCTGAAAGAGGTTTATCCCACATCCATTAAAAAGTGTTTGTTGAACCGTCTAAGAGGATTATGTGGGAAGGTATTCCTCAATAAATTCAATCATTTCATCGACCACATTCTCTTTAGCTTATGGTTCAGTTTACTCGTGTGTTGAAGTTGGCTAAGCTATAGCCAACTTTAACCTTTAATAATCGTACATTGACGAGGGTATTAATGTTTTGTAATAGAATACGTTTAAATTTTATAATATTACCAAGTCGTTTGAAAGTTTATGTTAAAATATTCCTGCTGAAAGGCGTCAAGGAATGAAAGTCATTAGAAAATATATATGGGTGTTTTCTATGATTTGATTGGGTGAGTAGGTGAGAGGTTATAGAGCTCACCTTTGAATTTTCCTTTTAGTAGGTTTTTAATGCCTCGAGGCTGGACCCAGCTGTCATTGGTTGATTGGCTGATAATAAATGTTAATGTCTAAAATAATTGTCATTAATGATAATTGTCTAAGAATCAGCTGATCTTAGACAATTATCGAACTAAAGATGACACCACTCTGTAGGAAAAAGAAACATAATATATTAACATGAACTTTGGCCACCCATGTTTTCAAAAATAGCTATTTGCTTTTGTGGATCCTTAAAAAAATATTTCATTGACTCAGTGGTAGTTATTTTTACAACTACTTCTTCAATAACGATTTACTTCCCAACAATACATACAATATCCTTTTACATAGAAGCTCACTGTTGCATGCATTCACCAACATTTTTAAGATTTAAAAAGCATAACAACTACTTAATGTCAAGTATTTTATAATTTTACAAATCTAATATTCAGACAAGACCTAAATGCATAAGAACTTTTAGATTTCACTATAATTATTTCCTAATTGCTAATTATATTGGAAATTTTAAACTAAAAATGAAAATTTCAACAACTGAATGTGAAAAAATACATGAGAGATGCTACAGAATTAATATATTAAACCAATAAGTCAGGCATGGATGGTGATATTGTCCATATCGAATCTGAAATTTTTTTATGCCATTAAAATGCCTTTGAGTTAATCTTTATTCGATTTTCAACCATAATTTATATACAATTCTCTGTGGGGATAGAGTCAAGAAATTGTACATTATCATTTTTTATCAGTGATTTAATATCACTCAGTGTTTGAATATCGTCTTGTTGTGATGTTGTCAGTAATCAACCGTAGCGTGCTGCCACCTATGAGCCCCTCTGTGAACTAAATGGCGAGTTCGACAACGTACTGCTCAGGGTGACGAGGAGTTCCCTTAATCATTCGTTCTAGTTGTTGCCGCTAGGGTTCTGCGTGTACGTGTAGAACACTTACACACTCAAATTAATATTTTAAAAAGTCAAAATTCCTTGAAAAACGAATATTATTCTTTAGGAATAGTGTTATATCCGACACCATATAAATAAGTCATAGGGTCTAATTTGAATAAATGAACACAACAATATGAATAATTGGTTAAAATTATCTATAGGCCTATGTAGAATAAAGTTTCCAAGATCACAATTTTATTTATACGTAGTGATACGGCTTGAACAAATGTATTAAAGTTAAATCATATGAATGTTAAAATATATGGTGGTGCAGTCTTACATCACATATACAATATACTTATCACAATATATTTACTTACTGACTTACAATATACAATACACTTACTTACAATATACTTCTAAATTATATACTCCCGAATGTGTAACTCACTCACTCACTCATCGGGGTATCGGAAATTCGTCAAATGTCGGTAAAGTAGATCTCCTATATATCACTTACTACAGAGTGATTCCCAAGCGAGAACTAAACTTACCGACCTGTATTACTGAGAAAATTGCGAACATACTGGAAGTCGCGGATTACCGAAACACCCTTTTTAAGAAATTTTATAACATTAACCAATTGTGCCTTTATAGGAAAAGCAGTCTATCACCGAGAGTAATTTCAATGTACAGGGTGTATCTGAAATTACCTCTCCAGACCGGAAGTCACTGATGTCAAATACAAACTCTTACTTTAAATATTTTTTTTTAGTTTTACACGGTTTTTAAGAAAACTTTACAATTTGATCTTGTACGCGTAATTTTAGCAGTTTATTGAATACTCGCCTATGGCTCGATGTGGGCTCCGCCCCCATGCCCCCTTAGGGGTTGCCCTAAATTTGTAGAATAATTAAAAGTCAAGTATGTAATAAGTTAGTTCCACGGAAGAGCTATATGTTGAAGACAGTAACAAAACGGTTTAATACATAAAATTCACAATCAATAGTAAAAGAAGCTTTGAAAAACTCCTATGAATCGGTTTTAGTACCCCTTCGTATTTAAAATTCGCTAACAAGATTTTAACTGCGAAATGATAATAATTTACATATTATATGTAAATATTCTAGGCAAATATTTCTAGGTTATGCTGGATGTAGGGTCCACCCCCTAATTGGTTACCCCAATTCCGTAATTACTATAAAAATTACTATAAAACTCTCATGCAATGAGGCTAGTTGAGGGCTCCACTCCAAAACCACTCATTGTGTTCGCTGAATAACCTACGGCTCTTCGTTTGAATCCCCTTCTTAGTTCCCCTCATTTCAATATAAAAATAAAAAAATTTAGAGTTGTGAAATAATACTTAACTATGTATTATTCTAGGTATTACGATCAGAATTGTATGTGTAAAAAAATTAGAGATACTATTATGATAACTTATGACTGGAGTGTATTTCAGAAAGAATGGAAGTGGGGAAAAATATCTGTTTTGATGGAAGTAGGTTGTACCACAAAACAGGAAGGCAAAAGAACGATATTTGTAGTTTAATAAATATATTGGCATTCATTACAATTCCTTCATTTCAGTTTTTAATGGTGTAAAACTTTAAAATTTACCTAATTTCCTAAAATATTACTGTCAAGGCAAATAAAAAAAACTTCAAGCTTCTAAATACAATAATACAGTAGTTACTAACAAAAGTATGTTAAATAATGGTTAAAATATTAAAATTACCATACACATCAAAGGACGTATGTTTTAGCCGTAGAACCAGGTCAGTAAATAACAATCAAAGTAAAACAATCAGTTGCTTGATATAGCAATTCGTTCTGACTCACAGTCAAAAGAAGAATACGTAATATTGAAAATCATCATGATAATTTTTAAGTTTGATAATTTAATTGATATTGTTACTGTGCAAGATATTTCTATGTGCAAAGTGAAGGTTCTGAGTAAAATATTATAGTAGTTGTAAAATTACATCTACATGGGGTAAAATTCCCTGCAAAAATAAATAAACATTTAATTATGTTCAATTGTGTGGAATGGGGGGCAAAAATTCATAGAACCAAACTTGTAGTAACTTGAAAGATGTTCGCGAAGATTGCCTCAGATGTTATAATTTGGCCGCTAGAGTAGAAAAAAAATAATGTCATATTTATTTTGGGTAAAAATGTTTGGTCGCTAAATTTTGAAATCAGATAGTTTTCTGGGGCAGGAAGTAAAAAAGCTTTTTTTTATTTTCAGTGAAAATACTGTACTGCTACCTTTTTAAATTAAACATTAACTTAGTACGCACTAAAAGATAAATCAATTGTGTAATCTGCTATTTTAGTTAAAATTTTTGTTGAATTGTAAAATTTAAATTAGCATGCTATCAGGTAAAGTCAATGATGTACTTCCTAATGAGTTCGTTAATAATTAAGTGCCATCCCAAATAAAGAACCAATTTTTGGGAGGACTATCGTGCAAATATGATACTGTCTTACCGGGTGTCCCATACCAACCTTGCATCTCTTTTAAAATTGTACAAAAAAAAACAAAAAAAAAACAAACAAATAGTGCCGTTGTAGGTAAACATATTTTGCTCTGTTGATTGACACTGATTTCAATACAGAGAGGACCAGACGTTATTTTGAAGCAACTTTAAAATTTAATATTTAAAAACCCTAATCATACTGATTTAGAATAATAAATAGCATGACATTATTTTTTTTAACTGGGGGAAATTTAACATATATTATGTCTGAAAATTTTACATATAACAGAACTTACCAAACATGTAAATGTCTAAGAACCTCATTTAAAATAATATGCCATCATAAAACATCAATTATCACGTGATTAGTTTTACTAAACATTTAAATACATGTTCATTAATCTCCGTCATGTTGTAAATTTAATAAAAAAACATTTTGGACCAAACTGACAATTTTGTTGGAAACGTATTTAAAAGAGTCTAAGACATTTTTGTGCCGAGACATTTTTGCTTAAAATTCAAATTTCAACCTCAAATCTAAATTATATACTCCTGCATGTGTAACTCACTCACTCACTCATCGGGGTATCAGAAATTCGTCAAGTGTCGGTAAGGCAGATTAAGGGGTAATGCAGTACAGCCGTGGTACAGTAGATCACATTACAGGTTTAGTTCTCGTACTTATATTATTGAACAAATTTAACTACAGTGTGACTAATAACCAAAGTTGTGTAATCAATCAACCACCATCCCAACGGTTATAGATCTAATAGAGGGACCATGGTTAATGAGATGTGAGATTGATAATGATAACCAGACTTGTAACAAGATCTTTCACTTCTTATTATATTATGATGCACTTTGAAATGGAATATATTCAGCTTGCACTTTGAAATGGAAGTGAGTGAAGGATCTGCCTATGGCTAATCTTCTTCCATTTGGTTAGCAATGTTGTGACATTATTAATATTGACGTTAACTTCAATTTCTACACGTTCAAATTAATCCTTACATTAACTATTTCAAATTTTACCCCGTCAAATAATGTAGGTTGATATATTTATAGGAAAAAATTAATTTGTTTCGTTTCTTGTTTAGCTCTCCCAAGGCAAATTTATCGAAAGCACATTAAATTACTGAAATTTAGGTTATTTTGAAATAAAAAATCTCAACATATTGCTGTATTTTCCTCCGTAAATCGCCAAGATATACTTGTGTTATGTCATGTAGGAGTTATATAGTTTTTTTCTTTTTTAGATTTATCAACCACGTAGTCCTTCACTAAACGTAAAATTATTTTAGTTCTTCTGCTCTAGCGGCAAAATCGGTTGGACCTATAAAATATTTGAGACGATCTTTTACTACAACTTTGTTTCAAATATGCCAAACTCGAAACACAGAGCTTGAAATAGGGATTTTGTTTTCGGAATTTCAAGTTTTTTTAAATTTTTTTGTTTATTATTGTTTTTTTTTTAACATTTTGTTTAATTTTGCTGTATTTAGCTGAGTTTTACATGTTGCTTTCCCATAAGCTTTAAATTTTGTATTAACTTAGCTTGACAGTAATATTTAAGGGCAATTCACTGTATTTAGAAGTGTAACAGTGTTAAAAAATTAAACTCGTAAATAATTCATAATTAATGCCAGTTTATCATGGTTTATTGGACCAATAAACCCTCCAGTACGTTTTTTAACGTTTACTTATTGATTTATGTGGGGGGCTTAGCGTAATTTTATAATAACTACAGTCATATTTTTAGATCTTTCAAAATTGCGCATGCACATATATTGGACATCACCGATGTAAATAAAAGCTCAAACATAAAAAAAATTGTGATGAATGCCAAAATTATGTCTTTATTTGCCTACTGATTGTTTTATAATTGTTTGTTACTTACTGTCCCAAAACTTTGATCTCCGAGTACTTGAGGTATGTCTGCAATGTTTAATTAATACTTGCAATACTTTATTCGGTAACTACAGTAATATTGTATTAAGAAGCTTGAGGTTTTGTATTAACTTTGCTTAAAAGGAAATCTACTAGATTTAAAAGTTTAAAACATTGAACAGAGCTTCAAGTACGGAACTTATTCCTAATTTCAAGGTTTTTATAGTTCTACTGCAAAACATTCCATTAACTTAGCTGTAAGTAGCTGAATTTTTGCATTTTGCTTCACCATAAGCTTGAAGTTTTGTATTAACTTATAGCTTGACAGTGATATTAAAAGAAATTCACTATATTTAAATGTTTAACAATCTTAAAAATTTGAACTTAAAAATTATAATAATTGTCATCTAATATTACGTGTTTTTTATCTTACCTGTTGACTTTAAGACCGATTTACAACTTTTATTACTACTAAATTTCATACAACTTGTTTGTAGAACTAACTACAGTTATATTTTATTTGAAGTTCGAATTTTGCATTTACTGAACTTGTAAAATATCCCTGTAACCCTAACTTCGACATAATTTAAGGGAAGTGACAAGAATAGTTATTTAATAAATAATTATTTTATAGCATCCATTTATATTTTATAACGAATAGTATTTTTGTAAATAACAGGGGTCTTTGGCAGGTTCCAAACCGTTTGTTCATGTTTTCCTATTTTTGTTTCAGTGAAATTGTTTATTTCTTCATTGATCTTCAAAATATTTTATTTAGCTTATTCATTCTACTTTGTCATCTATTTTATTACGTTTATTTATTTTATACTTCTTGCGCTAGAAGGATGAGGCTAGGCATGGCTTCAAATCCCCCGACAATTCGTTTACTACAGTATAGTTGCTTATAAAATCCTTAACAATTTAAGTAAACATATTATGGAAAGATATTTAACGTTTGACACTTGGTAAACTACAAACTAATTCGGCGAACACAACGAGGGGGTATGGAAGGGAGGCCTCAACTAGGCTGTTCAGTGTTTGAGATTTTTACATACAGCAATTTACGAATAGGGGCAACTAATTAGGGTGTAAGGGGTGGCGCCTCCATTCAGCACGATACCTAAAATATTTGCATGGTTGATTCTGATTTCACCTCTCTCTCAATTTCACGAATTAAGGGGAACTTAGGAAGTAATTTTAAAAACTAGCCATGGGCGATTTTCAAAGCTTTTTATTATTGTTGATTATGGGTAGTGTGTATTAGCTGGTTTTCTCACTGTATGGTGGACCAGTTTTTCGGTGGAACTAACCTGCTTCAAATCGGCTTTTAAGTAATTTACGAATGTAGGACAACCCCTAAGGGGGCTTGGGGGCGGAGCCCCCATCAAGCCGTAGGCGAGTATCACATATACAAAGTAACTACTTATTAAATTAAGTGTAGTAATTCAATGAATTTTCAGTTAATAGATAGACAGATTAGGGCCCAATGGTTTATGTATGAAGGCTACCTGTTATTATTATTATTATTATTATTATTTGTTGTTGTTGTCTATTGCAACTTATTAAACGAAATCCGGATTATACTTTGTAAAACAAGTGCAGATAGTATTTTGTCAAATGAAGTTTCATGGAATATATTTAAATATCGATGAGTTTTCTAACCTTAAGACATAAGTTTAAAGTTACATATTAAAACATTTATTAACTGAGCTGTTATTTGGTTTGTAGTGTTTTAGAGTACGAGTCCATGGCGGTTCTTGCACGGTCAATACGGATCACGATCTGGATCGTGATAAATATTGACAATGTTATTTTCTGAGCTAAACCTTACACAGTCAATATGGATCACACATCAATACTCACGTCATCTGGATCGCAGCTCAATATCAGTTGATTGTTGTCAGTTTCCGTTTGAGTTATGGACGAAAACAACAGAAAAGCTCTTGCAACAAGTTTGATTGCTTTATCACTGAAAAGGAGGGTTAAACGCAAGCGGTGGGTGAAGGAATGGTTAAAAAAACGGGAAATGTATAGTCATTTGAACCACTGCTTACAGACATAGAAGGATATGAAAACTACTTTCGTATGCCTAGAGCCTGTTTCGAGAAACTCCTTCAGATGGTTGGCCCATATTTATAAAAAAAGGACACTATCATGAGGAAATCGCTATCGGCTAGAGAAAAAATAGAAATAACATTGCAGTTTTACGCTACCGGGAGAACTTTTCAAAATTTATACTTTTTCATGCACAACTATAAAACAGTATTGTTGAATTAATATAGCATTGTATTATTATTGCTTGACAATTTAAAAGATTATACATTATAATTGTTTACGTTTTATGTACTGGCCATAGTAAACCAAATCCTAATTATGAGGTTTTGCTCTCCTACTGTATTTAGACAAAACACCTCGTGTGTTTACAATCAGCTGATTCAATGCAGGATCTCAAACGTACCTTAGACGCTCAAGTATCGCTATATTGACGAAAAATATAGATGAATTTCAAAATCGTGATCCATATCACGATCCATAAATTCCATCAATGTTTGACTTTACACACTCAATCCATATCGTGATCCAGGATCACGGTCCTAATATCGCGATCCGTATTGACCGTGTAAGAACCGCCCATGGCTACATAGGTTTTAACTATTTATTTAAATATATTAAAGTTATATTGAAATTTTTTGGAAAAGGTTTATATTATTAAGTATTAATGTACTATGTAGACATGTTTTACTAGTCATAGCTTTTAACAAACACAAACAATATATGTTTTAGAATTGTTTTTGAAATTATATTTAAAAAAATTATTCTTAATGCAAAATAATCTATAAATGTATAAGTACAGTTGTAAAATTGCAAAATATTAATACACAGGCTTACAAAAATCTCAGTTACCCTTTCGGTGAATTAAATCCAAATAAAAATACTTTATTGAATCCGCTATTACTATTTGTCGTTGAAAATTTTTGCAAAAACAGACGTTTGATTTGCAAACATAGAATGAATGATTAATTATGCATATATATATTACAGGAGTCAAATTCATCAAACTTTCAGTGCCACAAAAAGGTTCACTTAAGTGAAAACTCCGTTTATCACTTGGAGACGAAGAAAAGGGATGGCTAAGTGAAACCGAATGTGGGTAAAAGATTTATGGAGTTGTTGTTAACTTGCCTCCAGGTTTTCTACAGCCTTTCGCGTGATCTTTTATATACTATTTCATATATGGACTGTGATGTCCACAGTTCACATGCGTACAATAATAAAGTGTGTATTATTGTTTTTAAGGTTACATATATCTAGAGCCGTGTTAAAATCAAGTTTAAAATTCTAACTTGAATATAAAAAAACTTGTGTTAAATATTTATTATATTTCAAATTATTATTGTTTGAATTAAAAAGTAATAGTCTAGTAAAAATTATAGTCAAAGTACTCTATCTTTGAAAAGAAAAAAAAGAAAAATCGTTCAAATGAATGAACACGTATCAGAAAATATAACATGTTTAGCCATGTTTATTAACAATAATAAACTTTTTAATCTTCATGTATCATATTAACAATATGTATTCAACTCATCAGAAATGTGAAGCTTGGATACATCTTCAAAAATTCAAATATGAACATTCAAAATTTTAACTTACATTTTACATTGTGTCTCTAGGATCATTAGTAACATAATTATCAAATAGTGTATAATGTGTTAATGCAATGAAATATAAATTTATAGATGAGTGAGCATTATAATGGATGTTGAAACACATTACTACATATATAAAAACCAATAATAACAACGGCAATTTTCACTTGTACATTGAGTTATTACACCAGGTGTCTTCCTGATGTATAGATTCGAGTTTTTAAATTGAAAATTTTTCTGTGAGTAATTACACGACTTCTTTTTCTACCTGACATTGATTGCAAATCGCATAATTAACATTTTATACATTTAAACATCGGGTTTACTATCATCCAAATGGAATAATTTTAAATCAAAATGTATTTCTATACTAATAGAATACTTAATAAACAAACGAAACCCCATTTAGAGCCTTGGAAGTAACACAAGTCAGGAGTAATATTGACTGTTGTTATGTAGTAAGTTTCGTCTTGCTAGAAGCAACAGACGACGCTGGGGTTAGGCAGTCACTAATCCATTACCGCATACATTAACAGATGACGCGCAAGGTGGAAACTCACAACTTTTGATTCACAGGCTCCTCGTTATTATTAGAAAGACTATGCACTTTTCAGCAAAAGCAAACATTTGGACGTTCGGGATGGTAAGGAAATGTACACAGTTATTTCATACCACGTAAGACATGTAAGTGAATGATAAAAATAACTTTGTAATGTACTGTTTTGCTAAAAACAATCAAGTAAATTGATTAAATACGACTACTGATGTTATGCCATGTTTTTAAATTGAAATGTTAATGAAACTATTTTAACTAAAACAAGGTTGCCAGTTGTGATGTTTTTATTGCAACGATTTCCCCAACACTTTTACCGCATCGTCAAATATTATTCAGTCATTTGTAACCGAGATCAGTAATTCAATGCAGCTTCAATGCAGTTTCAATGCAGCTCTCCGAAAGCAATTGATTTCGGGGTTTTGCAAGGTTCGACTCTTGGTCCTCTCCTTTTTTTGATTTTTGTTAACAACCTGGGAAAAATTAATTTACTGGGGGGTAATATTTTTCTTTATGCGGACGATACGGCTCTTCTCTTTGAGGGCGACAGCTGGGATGAGGCTTTCCGGCGTGCGGAGGGGGGCCTGCTCACCGTCAAGCGTTGGTTTGACCAAAGTAGGCTCACAGTAAATCTTTCCAAAACAAAATGTCTGCCAATCTCTATCAGAGCGGACTGTGATCCAGTGAACGCCGAACTGCGCTTGCATTCATGTGGTGGTATGCAAGGTTGTGCGAGTGTGAAGTGTGAATGTGTTGAGATTGTTTCAGAGTATAAGTATTTAGGAGTATTTTTTGACAAACGTTTGAAATGGAACTCTCACATTAACTATTTAAATAATAAACTAAGAAAATTTATTTATATTTTTTCGTCACTTAGTAAATATTTTTCGCCAGACCTAATGAAAACTATCTATTATGCTTATATTCAATCTTTATTGCAATATGGGAACCTTGCCTGGGGTGGCTGCTATCAAAGCATCATTTCCCCTCTAGAAATTACTCAAAATTCTATTATTAAAGCTGCTCTTAAAAAAAATCGTCGTTTTTCCACCGAACTTCTTTTTGATGAATTTAAGGTTCTTAATATAGCACAACTTTACCTTAGAACTATTGTGTCTTACATTTTCAAAAACAGAAATAATATTTTTGACGAAATAAAGCACCCTTATTTAACAAGAACGGCAGCTAATGTCGGAATTGTCACTCCTAGATTAATTAAAACCATCACGTCAACATCTTCTCATTATATTATTAATTTTGTTTTTTCAAAACTTCCCCCATTTCTAAAAAATCCGCCTCACTGCAGTTTATACACATTCAAAAAGATTATAAACAAGTGGTTAATTGATACCGGTAGGAACGAAGTGAGGAAGTTTTTTTCTTCTCAATATAGATAATAATTAATTAATTGTAAGATTCGGTTGTGTGTTGTGTTGTGTGTCTGTGTGTGCGTGCGGGGTGCGTGAGCGGGTGAGGGAATGGAGAAAAATGAGAGAGTGAGAGACAGAAATTGTGTGAATGTGTGTGTGTCTGGTTCCGGTATGAATGGTTTCAGGTTTTTCTGTTGATTTTATAATTTTACGTAAGAATTTTAATTCCCCTTCTCTATGCAAACGACTGTTGTGCTTTTTACTTTTAATTTTTTTTATGTTAGATATAAGTTGTTCTTTACATAAATGAAATAGGTTAGATATATTGTTTAGTTAAGAGCTATGTTTATTTTATCTATTAAGTTTTTTATGTACAGCTGATAAGGACTCGTTCCCCACCCACAGGCGGATGCCCATGTGGGGGACATTTCATGTTTTATATGTATATATTGTAAAAATTTTGTATTTGTATTTTTGAAATAAACCTTTTCATTCATTCATTCATTCAATTGTTCTGCTAGTTTAATTATTGTAATTTATTATCAATTATATGTCACATTTCAGGTTTTCATATTCCACTACATAGTTATAAAAATTACAAAAACATACGTATTGTCTCAAATTACCAAGGGAATCGTCAGAAAAACTCTTATTTATAAAAAATAGTATTTATTGTTACAATTTAAAGGAAATATGTTTGACCACATAGCAATTCACCTGTGTCCACAAACCTTAAGTTGCTGCCGGTAGTTGTACACTCTTGAGATGTCGAAAGGGTTGAACACATCGTTTTGTGCGGTCTCCACCACGAACTCTCTCTTGGGCCCCGGGATCCCGGTCGAGGAGTCGTCTGTGACGATGTCCTGCAGCACCCTGGTGCACCATGAGTCCCAGTTCTTGCACCCCTCGGCGGTGAGCGTGTAGTTGTGGAGAATCATCCCACACTCCAACCCCTCCCGAAGAATCTCCGTGAACTTCTCCACCGCTTTGCGGGCCGCCATGAAGTCGTGTCCGTTGTAGATGGAGTCTACAGGCAGGCGTATCCTCAGTGTCGGCACACCCTCGTACTCAAGTTTGCATTGGTAGCCCATTTGCACGTACACGAACCCGTAAGCGCCGATGATGAAGTTGTACTCCCGCACACCCAGGGAGGCCGCTAAAGCCACGCACGATTTGGAACTGTAACAGTGAGCTGTAGCGTTGAGGTCCACATGGATGACCACTCTATCCACGGGGTCGAAAGGCGCACAGAACACACTGGCCTCGGAAATGTACACGTTAGGTTCCTTCACTCCACAATCTGATAAGAACATATGCGTCAACGACACTGTCAGTAAGAAAACTAACAGAATGTTAAAAACAAACGTAATCGGAATCTTATAGAGATCAATAAAGTCTAACATAACTCTTTTCAAAACGTCGTTCAGGTCCAGGGCCCTATCGGGATTCCGGTATATGTCGGAGTTCAAGTCATTCCTCATCACATTTGGAACATCGTAATCGCGGGAGTGGTGATGTGGCGTTGTCATGTTGGTAACACTGCTAGATACTGTCACACAATCACTTTGACCCGGAGAGACGTGTCAGATGCACAGCGCACTACACTCTACACTGTACACTGGTAGTTTGAGACTCGAGTGTTGGTCCTGGACTGCTCTCTTAACCCATTCAATTGGATAACAATGCTGCGAGAGCGAGCGGTGACATCTCTCACTGCCGATGTCTAATGGATTGCCAACTCTGCAAATACCTCTGCGGTTGGCCTACTTTTTATATTTCCTTTTAAAGTTGATTTAATTGCTTTGCATTACAAATTTTAAACATGAATGTGTAATACTTTAAATGAAAATATAAGAAATACCTGTTTGCCTGGAATAAATATAGTTTGGAGAATGTAAAATGTACGTAAACTAAGTTAAATCTTTATATCTATAAAAGGCAAAGCCCTCACTCACTCACTGACTCACTCACCACTAATTCTCCAACTTCCCGACTAGCTAGAGCGTTGAAATTTGGTATAATCATTCTTTAGACTCAAAATAGGAAAGTCTGACTATTTTCATATTAATATTCATAAAGGGCTACGCCCTAGACGTCCTCAAAGTTACCATGTTATTTTTATGGAAGCAAAATTTTCGTATTCTAACATGTGATTATGGAAATTGAATTAGGTTTGTTTACATCTGCCACATGATGATTCATGCAAGAAAATGCTTATAACTGTAGAAGTAACCAGGTGTGAGATATAATGTTTATTTATGTTTGGCATTGTCAAGATTATAGTGATGTTATTACTTTTAGTCTGGTGTACTTTGGTTGTATTAAGTGCAGTTTATTTTATTTCGTATTTTATTACTATATACTTTTTTACTGTTCATAGGTACAAACTGTTTTGCTAATATAGTTTTGAAGCACTTAAGGGCTCCGCCACAATGGATTTCAAAATTACTTTAGGGCATTTGCGGGGTTGAAATTTTGGACATGGACCTCTTGCTCATGTGTGCTCACTAAGAAGCTGTTTTCACCATTATAGTTTTCGAATCTAAGAACGTTTTGCAAATATAGTTTTGAAGCCCTTTAGGTCTGCACCCCACTAGACTTTCAAATTACTCTAAGGCCCATGGGGTTGAAATATGATGGAGGATTCCCTTTGCTCATGGGTACTCACTAAGAAAAGGGTTTGCAAATATAGTTTTTAAAGCACTTTAGGGCTCTACCCCACTGGATTTCAGAATTACATTAGGTCCTTCACGGGTTTGAAATTTGACATGGTCATTCCTCTTTGCTCATGTGTGCTTACTAAGAAACGGTTTTGCAAATATAGTTTTCGAAGTTCTTTAGGGCTCTGCCCAACAGGATTTCAAAAACATTTTAGGGCCTCCGGCGTTGAAATTTTACATGGACGTTCCCCTTAGCTTAAGAATTTCAAAAAAGTGTATATTTTGAAATTCTTTAGGGCTCCATCCCACAAGTCTTGAAAATTACTTTGGGCCCGCGGGGTTGAAAGTAAACATGGACGTTTCTCTTTGCTCATTGTTGCTCACTAAGAAACAATTTAGCAAATTTACTTTAGGGCTTCACCCCACAGAACATCAAAATTACCAATTTTGTAACATCTTAAAAAACATACTAATGTATGTAGATGTTGTATATTAAATATATAAATAAATAAATACATGCTAAGGGATTAAAATCTAACGTGGATGCTCCGTTTTCCAAATAGGTGCTCACTTAGAAACGGCTTTGCAAATATAGTTTTCGAAGTTCTTTTCCGCCCCATAGGACTTCAAAATTATTCCAGGGGCTTCCCCCCACAAATCCTCAAAATAACCATAAATCCTACGGTGTTGAAATTTAACGTTTATGTTCCGTTTTGCTAATAAGTGTTTACTAAGAAACAGTTTTAAAAATATAGTTTTTTATGTTCTTTAGGGTTCCGCCTTACATGATTTATGACGGTAGGGCCTACGGGGTTGAAATTTGACATGGTTGTTCTTTTTTGCTCAATGGTTCTCATTAAGAAAATGTTTTGCAAAATTCCTTCAGAGCTCAACACACAGTAATTTGTTGTTTCAATGTCCATTCTTAAGAAAGAAGATTTTGTTGCTCTTTTAAAGATCTTATTACCGAAGAAATAAATTCAGTCACGGGCGAAGCCGTGACGGGAAACAGCTAGTATTAAAATAATTACATTTTTACCTCAGTTAGATTTATTCTTTATAGTTTCTCAATTTAGATAATTATATTTTTGTTATCTCAATTACTAAGATAGAAAAGAATAATTAAAATATGTTGTTATCTTATGTTATCCAAGTACTTAAAGGTAAAATATAGTGTTCTATATAATATCTGGTAAATTTAGTTGTCAAAGGTTTTGAACAAACCAAGATAACTTTAAAATATACAGGGTGATTCAGACCACCCGTGCACTATTTATTGGAGAGCGATTTCAGTTAAAATAAGGAAACAAAGTTTTTCCCGCTAAATTGCTTATGGGCTTTCCAAAGAAAATATGTTCATCAAAGCCAGTATACTGGGTGTGCCAAAACTTGATGTCACAGGTTCAATTTAAAAAAATTCTTATATAAACATGAAGATATTTTTGCATATTTAAAAAAATATTTTTTAGAAAAGCA
This sequence comes from Neoaliturus tenellus, assembly GCA_030545055.2. Taxonomy (NCBI): domain Eukaryota; kingdom Metazoa; phylum Arthropoda; class Insecta; order Hemiptera; family Cicadellidae; genus Neoaliturus; species Neoaliturus tenellus. The sequence goes on from CM061537.1 coordinate 107,324,547, forward strand.
TTTTGGTGAAAACAATATAAATTTATCTTTTTTATTTCAAAATGGCGGCTATTTTTGTAAAAAAAAAAAAAAAAAAAAAAAACGAAATGCCCTGTAATTTTTTTATTATTTATCAATCTATCATAAATGACTGATGATATGCCACAAAATCACATTTATTTAAAAATAAAATTTCTAAAATTTAACCATTTTGACAATTTTTATATAAGCAAAACACAAAAATTTTAAAGCACACACTTAGTATTTTTTATATTATCTTAAAGCTTTGTTGAACTGAGCAACATTGTAATTTACACTATTGCCAAATTTCTTGTAGTTTTTTTTTTAGTAATAGCGCAAAAATACATATTGCCCCTGTAACTTGCATGTTATAGTATATTTAGTCACAAGGGCCGAAAGTGGCGTTTTGCTTTTCCCGAGATCGTGTTTCAAGTTCGAGACGAAGTCGAGAACTTGAAAAGATTGAGGGTTGGCAAAACGCTTTCGGCCCGACTTATGAATGATATTTTTCATCACACTACACAATTCAATAAATTCTACACAAGTGAAAAAATTACTTCTTCGTTCATAACAAACAAAACATAACCTCAACTTCAACTAACCTAGCGAGATGTACTGCTTGAGTTTCTGGTTGCTAGGCAACCACTTCACATCAGCTAAGGCCACCAAAACTAATACTCTAACGGTAAGTGACTACAGCTGATTCCAATGGGAAAGCACTATTTTTCAATCTACGTCATACATATTTAACAGTTGCTATCAGCTGAACTACTAACTACGTCACTGATTTGTTATTTGTTGTTGTTGTTGTTAAATACCTTCTAATATTCTAGATTTCTTTGCTACAGTTTCCATTACCGCCCTAGGCCGGAAAATTTTCCCGGCCTAGGCCGGCAAAACAGGTGTTTCGTTGGTAGATGTGAGGGTTGAAAACAGGTGATATCAATGTAGTGTGATGAAAATTAAATTATCGCCATTGTGGGGAAGGCCTCTTTAACCTTTGCAAGTCTTCGATAGGGCACGTCCAGGTCAGCTCTCCGTCTCGTCTCATATCCATGAAAGGCCTCTCTTCTGGTGAAGTTATGTTGATTGGAGCGAATATACACTGCACTGAGATACACGTAGTGGCTATATACTGTCATAATTCCAGTGGTGGAGAACAAAGGTCTGCAGTGATCTAATCTGCCGCTAAAAGTAATCACACCAGTGCTATCTTAACTGCGCTTTTTGGAGCAGGAGAATGTCCTTGGTGGCTGACGCGTGTCCCCAAATTAACAGGCCATAACTGAGTAAACTATGAAATATAGCGTGATACGCTATGTTTAAATAATGTTCGTTGACTAACCTAGTGAGCTTCCTTAGCAGGTATGTTACTCTAGCCAACCTCTTGCAGGTGGCTTCAATATGGCTGGACCAGGATATTTTGGAGTCAACATGGAATCCAAGAAGGTTGACAGTGTTCTAGACGTGATCCCTGTGGTAGGTCGTGCTCAGTGTACAGACAAGTCTCTGTGTTTTTTCTTCATTGAGTTTTAATCTATTATCGATAAACCAAGATTTGGATTCACTGAAGAGTCGGTTGGCTTCATCCAGTGCAACTGTTGGACTCGTACCGAGTGTGAGGATGGTTGTGTCATCGGCGAATTCGATTGCCGAACCATGAAATCATGAACCATGATCGTTGAAAATGTTAACTATTGAGTTGTATTTTTGAGGTTATATATTTATAAATCAAGTAATATACAGTATAAATCAAGTAATATACAGTATTTACATTTCTGTTATTTACAAACAATGATTTTATAACATTTTAACCTCACGATTCTACATTTCCAAATTAATGAAACAATAATAATGTATTTTTCATCACTCCGTATACGAAAGTGACAACTTGCCGTACAGCTGAGACCTTGGAAAGTAGTCATTTCCCAAACTGTCACCGTCAGCTGATTTTACTGACCTGTACGGAAAGTAATGGTCCAAGGTTAACAAACTTTTCCGTACAGCAACAACTCTAGGTCCCATTTTGCTTTACAGATGTACTAGCATTTTTTGAATTAAGAGTAATAAAAAATAATTTATTTGGAAATAAATTTTTAATGACAGTTAAATATTAGTATGTGTAGCCTACATGTAAACAAATCTAATTATGGCGTAATCGTAAAGAACAAAACTCCTAGAACATAGAACCTAGAAATTTAGATTTATGTTAATCGTACAATTTTGGTTATTGGTTACATTTATTGCCTCGTTAAGTTTCTTCTGGAACCCTTCTAATTTTGTGGATGTTATTTTATTGACAATAGCACCTTCATTTCCCATTTTCCGCATTTTGTTCGATGGCCCTTCGTCTTCGTCTGATGATGGAGCTAGAACATCATCAATATTAAAAATGTGACGTTCATCAATCTCATTTTCATGGTCGTTGGACCTTACAATCATCGTTGGATTCATAGTTGAGGTGTGATTCATGGTCGAGGTTGACGCCGAGGTCATCGTAGATATAGTCATCTTTGAGGTTGACGCAGCAGTAGACGAACCAGATTCGTGTCTTGAAAATAATTTTCTTGAGAGTTGAACTTTTCTTGCAATCGAATTTTAAATATAGCCCTCGGCTACTGCTGACGACTTCCATCCGCCGTGGCTCTTTAACGCAAGGAGATCTCCACCTCCCTCTACCAACAAAGACGCCGAAGTTCGTCTGATTGCATGACCAGTGTATAGTACTGGAGTTGATAGGTTTAGGAACTGTGCTGCTGTTTTTGGCACTGATCTTATTTTATGAATTCCGACATTTTGTGCAACACATCTTCCTTGCCTATAGCAAATTAGAAACCTCTTCAAATTTCAATTTTTGGGACGTAAAGCCATATAGGCCTATTTCCTGATCAAATGATACGGATTGAACGGACATCCATCATTAGTAATGGTGAAACTTCTCTTTTTATGTGTTTTACCTTGGTTGAGGAAAATCATGAAGAAATCGCCATAATCCTTAACATCATCAACATTTATATTAATCAAATCATCAGCACGACATGCTCCAAATACTCCAATCACCATAATGCCTTTACTGAGAAGCCACTCTTCGTCTGGAGCATTCGTCATGAATTTTTGCAGCTCCTCACTTGTGAATGTCTTTGACTTTTTTGGCTCGTAGCCAACTGAAAGTCTTTTCAGGTAGGCTACTGTTTTTGGAAAATTCCCTATGTCCACATTCTGTTTAATTTTCAAACAGGATTTCAACATGGAAAACCTACTCCATTGGGTCGAAGGTTTCAGCTCCCCAGATCTCTCTGATAAATACACGAGAACAACATCGTCACTTATATGGGTAGGTTCAACTTTTTCTTTGGTACACCATTGTAGAAATGCGTTGTACTTTTCCTCGTACCGGTTTCTTGATTTTGGTGGAAACAAATTTCCAGAGACCTCTTCAGCTTTCTGGATTATTTTTTCAGGTAAATTAGTCATTTTGAAAATAGTAAACACACCACCACTTTGTTATGACTGTTTAAGTAACCTGATTCTTAAACAGCTGGGTTTAAAACAAATTAAATTTTGAATTCCAGCTTTGTTTACTTTGTCCAATGGCGAAGAATTTACAAAAATAATACTCCTTTAAAACTTCCACATTTAATTATTAATAATTGCGTCGTGATGAAAATTATAGTTCACAACTCGTCCGGAAAGCCCATATCCAGGCTCGATAGTGTTTTCCACGCTCGGCTTCGCCTCGCGCGTAAAACACTATCTCGCCCAGAAATGGGTTACTTTCCGGACTAGTGGTGAAATATACTATTACCATTGACTATGTACACTAACGTGAATAGACCTCTCATTGGCTTTGTACACTATGTGAGTAGACTTCTCATAGCATAGGCGTGTGTGAAGCATATTGACGGTGGTGCGATCTCGTGCGGCGTCCATCGAAGTACACATAACATATGATAGATAAATCAGTATTACCACTCTTCTAAACCAAGGATGAAACATTTTAACTGAAAGTTGTTTATGTTTGGGTCAAATGTTTTGGCAGCACTGTAAATTCAGCTGAATAATAACAACATGGCAGCTACACTGGCGCCGCGTCCAACGAACTTCCAAATTTTTGCCTCAAACTAAATGCATTGGATGGGAGAGAGGTCTATTCACGTAAGTGTACATAGTCAATGCTATTACTTAGCAAACAGATGACTTTTTAATCCTAGGACTTTAAAATTATCACATATGATTTTTCAAGTCCTAGGACAAAAAGCTTCGTTTTGTGTACTATTGAATGAACAAAAAACAGGTGGATTTTGAGCAGAATGATATATTATTTTTTTAATCGAGGGAAACATTTGTAGCACTAACTCTCTCCGACGGGAATCAAGAGAACTAACACGTTGGTTATCGACTTGAGCGCTGCTAGCTCTCCATGCGTTCATTACCGAAACTACTTCAACATTACAAATTTAATTTCCTCCACTGTTGCACACAGATTTCCTTGTTCAGTAACTCAATTAACTCGTCAAAGAATTCTAGGTTAGTACATCCAATTAAACTGATTTGATTTTGCGACCAAATTTCCAAATGTTACTGCTCAGGTAATAATTGAATAAATTTATTCGTAGTACAAATGCATCTTTAGAATTCAGCTACACTAACATTAAACATGATAAATTTGTAAAACACAAGAAATATGGAGTGAGGTTCACCCAAAAATGTTATTTTTATTTTATTGTGTATTACTGTATATGAAAGACTGTTCAACTGTTTCAATTCATAATAGGCCTACTGAAAATCTTTTTACATCACTAATTTTGGACAACGGATTGACTTTTAAGTCCCATTACTGGGTAATGTAAAAAATCCGAGTAAATATTTGTCATAAATTTACTCTTTTTAATACGTTTTTTTTATTTTTAAACTCACTTGTTAGGTAAAGAATAGTAGTTTTCATCACTAGGAGCAAAAGTGGGTCTTTTTGGTGCGCAATCGTGTTTTAAAAACGAGGCGCAGCCGAGTTTTTAAAAACGATTAAGCATCAAAAAGACACTTTTGCTCCGAGTGATGAACAACGTTTTTTATAATAATGCAAAATTAGACTTTTGATCGTTAAAAATATTAACTATTAAGTTGTATTTTCGAGGTTATATTTACAAAGTAGTAATATGCAGTGTTTAAATTTTTGTTATTTACAAACAATGCTCTTTTAACGTTTGAATTTCGAAATTCTGCTCCTCAACATTAATAAATCAATAATAATATACTTAGCAAACAGCTGACTTTTCAGTACTAGGACCTAAAAAATTCTCCAGATGATTTTTCAGTCCTAGGACAGAAAAGAATCGGTTTTGGTACTATTGAGAGAACAAAAAACAGGCTGATTTCGTGCAGAATGATAAAAAGATATTTATGTGTGACTTAAATATCTTCATCGTGAACATGTGGTTCGGTGGTTAGAGTGAAATCGCGCTTAAATTATACAGGGCGGAAAAAAATCTGGAAACGATGTAAGCATTTAAGTAATTAAACTAAAAACTTTGCAAAATGGCTTTGAGTGACAAAGTCTACTTCCCAAACAACTTATTGTCCTTGGACCTCCAAGGGGGGACAGTCCACAAGGAGTCAAAGGAAAATCTTAAATTTAAGCATAGGTCAATATGTACATCAAATAGGTCTCTAAGAATAGAGAAAAATGCAGCAAACCCGGCCTCAGAGGAATTATAGAGTTAAAATGGCAGGAGATCAAACATATAATTAAAATCATATTGCTCAAAAAAATTTCCATAACTCCCGATTCACACGACATTTTGAGATCGGGTTTGTACCAAATTTCTCATAATTCAAAGTCCTTTCAAATGATGTATCGTATGACGTAGCCCAATGCAGTTTCCCTGTCGACCTCCACTAGGGACGTCCTTAAAGAAATTTTTAAGAAAAACTTCTTTTGGCATACGTCATATGATACATAATTTTAAAGTGCTTTGTATTGTGAGCAATTTGTCACAAACTCGACCTCAACAGCTTGAGAGGGTGTTTCGGGAGCTATCGCATTTCTTGTTTTTAGCAATATGATTTTAATACAAAGTTTGACCGCCTGCCATTTTTGACTCGGTCATTCTTTTGAGGTTGGGTTTGCAGCATTGTTCCCTATTTTTAGAGACCTTTAATTGTATCTACATATTGACCTATGCTTACATCTAAGATTTTCTTTTGACTCCGTGTGAACCGTCCCCACTTGGTGGTCCAAGGACAATAAGTACCTTAGGTAGTGGTCTGAATCACTCAAAACAATTTGCGAAATTTGACTTTTGTTACTTAAATACTTTAAAAAATATTAAACCGTTTCCAGACTTTTTTCCATCCTGTATAAAACTTACACACGAATTATTTTCTGTGTGTGAACAAATTGCACAACTATTGCATGCATACATTTTTAATTAGTATAAAAATAATTTATAAAAATTTTTAAAGTATAAATGAGGTATTTTTTATGGCATTTCGATTCAAAATCTTAATTAATAGCCTAAAATCTTTTCACGATCTGTATACCAGTATTTGGGAATTATTGTTAGATGTTGTTAGTGTGACTACAAGTTCAGTAATTTTTCGTTGATTTAAATTACCAACAAAAAAGAAAAATAGTTATATTATTTTATATTATTTCGGTTAGTTAAACTATGGAAATTCTCTACATTAGGCTGTTCTATATCTAAAACCCGTTTAATTAATTAAAATCATAAATCGAAGAAAAAATAATTTAAATACATAATAAACTAGAAAATTTTGTTGCATAACACACGATATGTTATGTTCGACTGAGAACCTTACCGCTATTTGCTATAACTAACTCCAAGTAGATTAACATTCGCAGACGTGGTAAGTTTGCATTGCATAAGTTGATCGTTAGGGCAGTGTTAGCATGTTTAATGAGGCCATTATATGAGTTTGAACTGCGCATACGAGGATTGTCTAAGCGCTTCGAACCAATTACTGTACATCATCGGGGCTTACGAAACAAGTTCAAAGGAATAAATGTTTTTGGTTTTTATATAAAAAATGAAATAAAAAACAATATAACGAAATTATATACATTACACAAACGAGGGGGAAGCTAAAATTATTCACAGAAAGAGAATTCGAATCCAAGACTCTCAGGGTTTGTCACTGACTAGTTAAATCTCCAATCAAGTGCCTTAGTTGAATTCTGATAGCTATTTGTGCATTATCCAGCTGGAATAAATGAAATAAATAGGCCAAGAGAGGAATAAATTATATACAGGGTTTTTGGTTGTCAATGTTAAAAATTTTAAGGTATTATGAATGTAAAATGCAAGAAGGGTACGAAATTTAGGCAAGTATATATCACTCCACCTTCCACTAACAGTCATTTAAAACTTTTTTGAAATTTCTCGACATTTTCCATCATAGTCGTTTTTCTCGCCATTTACCAAACTTATTAGTACTTTTACAATATTTTTTGAATGTACACAAAATGTCTTATTAGAATAATAGCACAGTCAAAATAGTTTCGTGTCGGAAGTAATTCCGGAGGAGCTGAATTTTTCACAGTTGATAGACTATGATAAGGTGTGCATTTTCCCAAAAGTCCCGAAAAATCCCCTTTGAGCTTTCCACCCTACGCCCCTTTAAAATTAAAACTGCAGTATGTCAGAAAATCAACTACAGTTTCGTAAGGAAAAATGCAATCGAAGTGGGGTTGCTTTTATTTTGTTTCCAATAAAATTTGCTACAAAAATTGTCATTACCACTTATTACAAAAACCTTAAGGTTTTGTGGCAACATCGATACAAACGTAAAAAATTGATTTTTTTTATTTTCAATATATAAAAAACTTTCCTTACTGCTCCTTTGTTTAAAGTTTATATGTAAAACCGTAAATCTGAAGTTTGTAGAGAATTATTTTACCTTTACAATGATATATAATGTTATTGTGTTCGGTTTGAGGATAACGAGCAATATTGTATTTTATTTTATGGTGACAGTGAAAAAAGGCTCCATTCTTGGGCCATTTCAGTACAGACGTTATTGAATTTTAATGCCTTCTCCTCTTATATTTTCTATAAGGGATGACTTAGAGGAATGGAACTTCAAAAATCCATATTTGGCTATTAGTACTTCATTTTGTGGTACAATTTGGTTTTTTATCCACCAATGGGGGACGGCCCACTAGGAGTCACAAGAAAATCTTAAATAAAAGCATAGGTCAATATGTACCTCATATTAATGTTCTCACTTAACAGAACACAATGCCGCAAACCCGACTTCAATCGAACAACCGAGCCAGAAGTAGCAGGCATTGGAAGTTTTTGAATTTTTAAACTGTTATAAAAGATTTAAATGAAAAGTTAAATCGCCTGGCACTTTCGGCTCAGTTGTCCGATTGAAGTCGGGTTTGCGGCATTGTGTTCTGGTAAGTGAGACCTTCAATATGTGGTACATATTGCCCTATGCTAACATTTAAGATTTTCTTGTGACTCCTAGGGGGCCGTCCCCCATTGGGGCTAAAAAATTACATTGTACCACAAAATGAAGTACTAATGGCCAAATATGGATGTTTGAAGTTCTATTCTTTTAAGTCATCCATTATAGAAAATATACGAGGGGAAGGCATTAAAATTCAATAACGTCTGTAATAAAATGGCCCAAGAATGGAGCCTTTTTTCACTGTCACCATAAAATAAAATACAATAATGCTCGTTATCCTCAAACCGAACACAACAACATTACATTATCATTGTAAAGCTAAAATAATTTCTTACGAAACTGTAGTTGATTTTCCAAACATACTGCAGTTTTAACTTTAAAGGGGCGTAGGGCGGAAAGCTCAAGAGGGATTTTTTGGGACTTTTGGGAAAATGCACACCTTATCAACTGTAAAAAATTCAGCTCCTCCGGAATTACTTCCGACACGAACCTATTTTGACTGGGCTAATAAGTGTAGTTGTCTTACATCCTTATCAAATATACTTATTATTATTATTTTTTAATTAAGAAAAATTGCATTATAACTGGCGGAGGCAAGTTTTTATGCGTCAAGCTGCAAACTGTCAAATATAACCTTAACTTCCCCACATTCTACACTTAAAATGATATAATAAAACTGACACGTCGTATTTGACTAAGGGGTGGGAATTGGCGTTAAAAATAATGATTGACCTGTTTTTTCATGAAATATAGGCTAACCTAGATAGCTTTTTCAAAAAACTTCATTTAAGGGTCGTCCCTGATGAAATGTTGGGGAAAACTTAATTGGTTTATCACATTATAAAAACCATTAAACACCTTAAAATTTCGAGATGTCACAAACCACAAGTTAAAAGGTCAAAGATCTATATATTTAAAACACAAAGTTAATAAACCTTTGGACACTTCGTCTGTGACTTCTACTGGACCGATTTACTGCGGGTTGTACCAAAATAAACGTTTTCGGTTCTATATTAGCAGGTTTTATATGTATTTCAAAAATATTTACGTTAAATCTGTCAAAAATAAAAAATAAACTTTTCTTATGGAGATTTAACATGGGGAAAAAAGCCAACATTTTCAATCCTTTGGGCAGTTCGTCTGAGACTACTGAGACTACTGGACCGATTTTCATGCGGGTTGTACCAAAATAAACGTTTTCGGTTCTATATTAGCAGGTTTTATTCGTATTTTAAAAATATTTACGTTAAATTGGTCAAAAATTAAAAATAAACTTTTCTTATGGAGATTTAACATGGGGAAAAAAAGCCAACATTTCCAATCCTTTGGACAGTTCGTCTGAGACTTCCACTGGACCAATTTACACGCAGTTTTTTACCAAATAAAACGTAAAACTTTGTATATTAGCAGATTTTATCTACTTTAACGTTATCTTACTTCGTTAAATTAAAAATATCGACATTTTCAAACCTTTACAATTTATTTATTTTACACGCTTTAAATCAGCTGATTGTAAACACACGAGGTATTTAGTCTAAATACAGTGGATGAGCAAAAGCTCATGAAGGATTTGGTTTATTATGGCCAGTACCTAAAAACTTTTACAATTATTATGATGTATTGTCATTTATGAAAAGAAAGTTGCTTAATCATATAATTAATGTTATCTTACTCCCTTAAATTGAAAATGTCGACATTTTCAAACCTTAACAATTTATTTATTTTACACGATTTCAATCAGCTGATTGTAAACACACGAGGTATTTTGTCTAAATACAGAGTTGATGAACAAAAGTTCATGAAGGCTTTGGTTTATTATGCTCAGTACCTAAAAACGTTTACAATTATTATGATGTATTGTATTGTCCTTTAAATGGAAAGAATAGTAGTTTTCATCACTAGGAGCAAAAGTGGGTCTTTTTGGTGCGCAATCGTGTTTTAAAAACGAGGCGCAGCCGAGTTTTTAAAAACGATTAAGCATCAAAAAGACACTTTTGCTCCGAGTGATGAACAACGTTTTTTATCATAATGCAAAATTAACTTTTGATCGTTAAAAATATTAACTATTAAGTATTTGAGGTTATATTTACAAAGTAAGTAATATGCAGTGTTTACATTTCTGTTATTTACAAACAATGCTCTTTATAACGTTTGAATTTCAAAATTCTGCTCCTCAACATTAATAAATTAATAATAATATACTTAGCAAACAGCTGACTTTTCAGTACTAGGACCTAAAAAATTCTCCAGATGATTTTTCAGTACTAGGACAAGAAAGAATCGGTTTTGGTACTATTGAGAGAACAAAAAACGGGCTGATTTCGTGCAGAATGATAAAAAGTTGCTTAATTATGTAAAATAGCTGATTGCTAAAATTAAGAATAAATTGTAAAGGTTTAGTTTAAATAAATTGCTCACATTTGTATTAAAAGAAACTGATGTATCGGAAATTGTGCAATCAATTATTTGTCGTTTGCAACATTGTAATGCTTTAAATTTACTACGTAAGTATTTGTGGCCCAGTCGGTAGCGTGACATACTTCAAGTCAAACGGCCCGGGTTCCCGACCGATCTTCACGAACATACTTTTTGCAATGTGTCCCATAACGGCGTCACTAATAAATGTTTTACTGATGGTACCGATATTTTTCTAAGCAAAATAGATATATTAAAATATTTATAGGCCTGTTCAAACTCTCAAAAAACTTATTTATTAAACTAACAAGTTTACAAATTGATAGTTAAGGCTTGCTTTTTTATGATTTTAACTAATATAACGCTTTGATTAGGCTACTAAGGTTTAGGCCTAAGTAAACAATCGATTTTTTATGTTTATAAAATACTAAAGAGTGTCTGTGTTACATAGTAAGGGTGCAGCATTGTTGTTTTTAAGGAATATGCCTATAGGCCTACTTTGACAGACACTCCAAATAAAATTATGTAATTTTCTGTGAAATAAATTTGTATTCTTTAAATGGATAGTTATTGAAACTTGCACACTACAGCATAAATATTGCGATATGAAAGTGGTTATAAAAGGTTTCTCTCCTACCCTAATACACCAATATTTGTTAAAGCCAACCACCATAAGTTACAACACTCTAACCTTTCCTAACTCTTGAACAAACTGTTAAGAACAATTTATCCAGTAGGCCTACAAATGGATATTGGTCTACTTATTTCTGATGTTGTTGAACCTAATAGAACGGTTTCCTCAGGCTAATTAGGTTTGCGCCTACCTAAACAATCAAATTGACATGTTTATAAAATACAAAAGAGCAGGGCCTAAGTACGAGGATGCAACATTATTGGTTTTACGGAATAGGCCTACTTTTCCGACGCTCCACCAAAAATCGTAGTATTTTCTGTAAAATATAGGCCTATTATTGTTCTTGGTATGGCAGTTCAAAGTACATTTTATAGACTACCTTACATGTTTTTACTATTATAGTGTTTCATTTACCACTAATGTAGCTATATCCGTCGAGTATCGACGGGCAACAACTAGTATTGTTTTAAGTTTTTGTCACATATTTTTAATGGAAAGTTAGATTGCCGTTTGCTTGACTCGGTCAACCATTTAAAATGTGGTTTGCGGCATTACACTCTGCCAAACAAGGACTTTAAATTGATGTAAATATCAACTTATGCTTATATTAAAGATTTTGGACTGACACCTAGTAGGCTGTCCCCCAGAGGGGCCATCCTGTAGAAGTTGTGGCACAGATAAGTAAGTTATTATCATAATTGATAATTTGTAGAAAATGGTATTTTTTCGATTGTGGTGTAAAGGTTATTAAATAAGTTCCAGACTTAATTGTCACCCTGTATAATGTATGATAATTTCCAACAATGATAATTATTTCATGAAAACCCGGTAAATAATTATGTTTATAGCCAATTCTTAGACCCCTTAGGCAAATATGACATGTCCCTTAGAGTAAAGCTTAGAACAAGGAACGTTTTGGTGAAGTTTGCGAGATTGTAGCTTGAAATATAAAATCTTTTCTTCATCAAGTTACAATGCCCTATCCCTTAGTTTTCTAAAATTTTGTTTTCAAGTATATTTGACAATGCTTTAAGAGGACTTAATCGGAACAAACTTCACTTTTTTTAATAGTAAATTTTCCTTACCTTCTAATTATGTTATAAAAAGTGCCAATAAGTTTGGTAACTGGTAATAAAAAATATACTTTCTAGGGAAATGTCGAGATAAAAAAAAAAATACTCTTACAGGAAGTTGGAGTGATATGTAATTGCTTAAATTGTTGCATTTTTCATGCATAATAACCCTTTAAAATGTTTTAACACTGACTACAAAACGCCCTGTATGTGGATGTAGATTTAATCTATACTAGAGATCGCCCACTGGTCGAAATTCGACCAAACATTCAGTTGATCTTGAGCCAGCTGCTGTATAATGATTCAATTAATCCACCCTTCTCCCATATAATTACCCTACGATGCCCACAAGCTGAGAAAAAAAGAGGTAAAGAGACATGCTTGCCTATTAATTAGTGTAGTAAAATTAGTCGGGAAAAATTAAATAATTTTTGGAAAGCCGATTTCTTTGAAATGTGTTCTATGGCATCCCCTGACCTTACTCCGAAAAGTCCCGAGAAATCCCATATGGGGATCAAGCTTAAAAATGAGGGGTTTGCCCATAAGGAGTTACATTAAAATTGTATATTAAGCATACTAAATTTAAAAAAAATTCCTGAAGGTTTAGATATATATATATATATATATATATATATATATATATATATATATATATATATATATATATATATATATATATATATATCAAATTAAAGGTATTTAAATGTAGAATACAATGCCGTAAACCCGACCTCAATATAGCTGTCGGGAGTAAAATGGCAGACGTTCAAAATTTAGAATAAAATAATATTATTAAAACTTTGAAATGCAATAACTTTCGACATATTTGACCTTTTGAGGTCTGGTTTTCGGCTATGTACTCTACTTACTAAGACCTTTAAAATTATGTATAGCATGGCTGTGGACTAAAAAAAAATTTTTTTAACTTAATCTTTGGGACGTTTATGTAGAGGATGGTTCAAAGGTAATATGATAGGCAAATGACAAGCTATCCGCATTTTCAAAGGAAATTGTAAAAGCAAACGTTTGCCGCAAACCACACCTCGAAAGTTCAAGTATTTTAAAAATAATTACATTTTTATGAATTTGGGTTAAAATTTGATTTTTATTCAAAGTTTGACAGGCGGCCGTTTTCGACTCAGGTTACCTTTTGAGATGGGGTTTGCGGCATTAAATTCTACTGCTTAAGAGCTTTAATTTGACGTACATAAACCCACTGGTCAACGAAAGATTTATTTCTGACTCCACTTGGGCCATCCCATCATTTTTAGGCATGTTGCCCACTGGGGATTTCAGGAGACTTTTCTGAGGGAGGTCAGGAGATGACATAAAACACATTCCAGCAAAAATTAGCTGTCCAAAAATTTTTCAATTTTCCAGCCATATTTTGGCTTAATTTAACTACACTAAATATATAGATGATAATTCCATATAATGAAAAAATAAAGGATTTATGTGCATAGGCCTACTTACAATTATTAATTGTATTCAAAAAGTGGTAAATCTTTACATCTGAAATGTAAGACTGGTAAAAGTGTGTTTCTTGCCCTGTGTTAAATTTTTAACCTTGTTCAACATGATAAAGCCTGTTACTTTTGTTATTTGGCACATATATTTATATTTAAAATCTAATTTTTAAAATGCCACATAACACAATGAATTACATGCGATCCAGTGAAAATTTGAAGATTATGAACATTAAAAAAACATGCAATAAAAAATTTAATACATTTATACTGTTACAGAAAAATAGAAACATTGTTGGTATAACTTTTACAATTTCTTTCCAGAGTTACTGTATTAGGTGTCCAAATATTTTTTAAATATATTTTTGTGTATTGTCTTACATTAACTTTTTGTAAGTATGTTTTTAGACTATGTTTTGGGGTAAATTTGTTTTGTACACTTGAAGGGCACGACCTACTTCATTTTAAAGTATAGTAATTTACGTAAAAGATTACGTCAGTGCTTAAGTACTTAGACCACTCTATTCTTATATTTTTTCAAATTGAAAGTTAAATTATTTAGTACTATTCAACTCAGATGCAAATTTACCACTTTTTATTCATCCCTTGCACGTAAGAATTCTGATAACTTCTAAAAATATAATCAAAAATTTTAATCATTAATGGTCGTGCACTGTATTAAATTTAAACGCATGACAAGCAAGCACGTTTACAAATGAGTCCTGCAAGCTTGCGTGGTATTTCAGGACCAATTAATAATGCAATTTCACTATCTTGACAATATTTAATAATAAAGCATTTCAGGGTAACGCTAAATTCTTAAATGCAACAAGGCTGGAGCAGCCTTCAGGTGATAAGAGTGTCCCCTACACAGTGGTGGTGATAACATGTAACGTACGAGCGGCAAACACGCAGCAACATGTGACGATTGGTCTGCCAAAACGTTGGTTATTACCTTATCAACAAGTAATTCCTGTTATCAGATGCCTTGGGACACGACACGGTCCCTTGCTTGTCACAACATGTTCGTACAGTGTTTGACTTTAATAAGAGATATTGAGTGATACGAGTTTCAAATGGGTGTAAATGTAGAAAAAATAAAATTCTACATGGTTTGTGTTTGGGGATTAAAAGTATTTTGGGAACAAACTCAATATTTTTCATCTTTATGAATTCTTGTTGCCTACGAAGGCAGCTGAAATGCTTAAACCACCTGTTATACTATGAATTATATTAGTTTGTGTTTTGTAAAGTGAAAGGTTTTGAAACATTTTAAGCTCAATTTTGATGTGTAATAATAAGTACTAGAGATCGCCTCCTGATCGAAATTCGACCAGAATTTTAGTTGATCTGGGCCCAAGAAGTTTAAAAACATTTTATAACTGAAATATATGTTTTTTCAGGTTTTTCTAACAGTTGTTTTACAACAGCTGCCAAATGATTCAATAAATTTTCCTTCCTCTATAAGGTTAACATCGGAACTTTGAACGCCTGTGGGGCGTAGCCCTGGAGTCCGGTGTGAATTAGAATGGGATTCTGCTCATCTACAGTAACCTTCCTAACGTTATGCGTGGATTTCTCCTACTTCGCATAAGAACTGAAAAAAGGAAGAAACGAAAACTGCTTGCCTATTAATATATAAATTTGCGTATTTTTATTCGTGGTAGATTAAGTCTTTTTCACTGACATAAAGTACAAAATGATAAACTGATAATAATAAAGATCTGATCATTGACTAAAATCTTATAAAAAAACGAAGATAATGCTATTCCTCTATCTTATTAAAGAGTAATCAATACATAATGAAATATTTTCTTGGAGAGCATATTGTTATTTTTTTAATTTTATCAACGAACACAGTTTAGTGTTTGCTGTCACTCTGATAGATGAATAAATTTTAAAACTTACCAAAAGTTTATGGTTCCGCCCTTGAGAAGACTCAAGATTACTCTTGAGTCCGGTTTCGGGTCATTCGTGACCCATCTTCAGCCACAAAATCACTGTCCACATTCTTATTTAAGTACTTTTATGCTCACTTTCGAGATTTTTGATATTATTGAAAGGTATAAAAACATAGTATATCATACCAAAACACAATAACCATGCAAGACACAGAGCCAATCACTAATCTGTTGTTGGCGAGTCGGCCGTAGCCAGGAGCGCATTTCACTGAAACATTAGTTTTGGTAATTCTATTAATTAGCTAAATTGGTTAAATCCTCAACGGTTGGTAAAAAAGCCGTTGATTTTCAGTATTCATGTGTTTTATGGCAAATGTTTACATCGTCTCGTCTTAATCACACCACTCCCGAATCATTGTTTGATTACATATCCAAAACACCTTTCGTTTCATTGTCTTTTCTAACAGTGTACGTATTTGTAACATGTTGTGACAAGTAAGAGACCCTTGTCGTGTCCCAAGGCATCTGATAACAGGAATTACTTGTTGATAAGGTAATAACCAACGTTTTGGCGGACCAATCAGTTACGTGTTGCTGCGTGTCGGCTGCTCGTACGTTACATGTTATCACCACCACTGTGTGACGGACACTCTTATCACCTGAAGGCTGCTCAAGCGTTGTTGCATTTAAATGCAAGCATAAGATTAAAAAGGTAAAAAGCAGGTTGATATTTTATTTCCACTGAACCCATTTAGGTCACTGAACCAAGCTATGGAAATTTAACACTTCTCAATTAAACTTTTTTATTAAAATATTGAAAAACAAATAAAAATTAATGAATGATTGGATTTTTATTTTCCTTCTTAGAAAATTGACTAATATGAGGATGATATGACATATAATATTTCAAGCTAAAAACCACAAGGAAATGCTTTGTGGTATATATGAAGATAGCAAGAAACTCGGTGGTCCTGCTTACATCATAGGGCTGTTGTATGTTTTGTGGTTAATTTAATTTCAGATATCATCCTCATATCTCCCGTAAAACTCTACTAAAACAATCAACAAAAAAGTGTTCATTAAGGTTTAGTAATCTACACCTATCTAATCATTTATCTCAGAAGAATATGTGTACGTCACGGAAAACTTTCAAGTTAAAGAGAAGACAATGCTTGTAGGGGCAAAGGCCCCTAAAAATCAAAATGATGATGTTGTCTCAAAAAATAATTCAATTTATCACCTTCTTGCAGTATTACTGTATTTTTCTCATTCTGTAATGTGAATTCACACGTTTGGGTTTTCTAATAAAATATATCCTAACCTTGACCAAACTTTTTGGCATTATCAAATAAGTATCGCCTTGACCCCATGCCTCCCCGTGCCCCCGTTCACTTCTCCTGACCCATGTTTCCTGTACCCCTATACCCCCAGGGCCCGAGTACCACCCATGTCCCTGTACCCATTTGCCCCCTCATGCCCCTGTGCCCCCCATTCTCCCGTGCCCACATAACCGCAATTCTTCCCCGTGTCCATTCGTGCCATCTATGTTGCTCATTCCTCCCCAATGCCCCCCATGCCCAACCACCATCCGTGCCACCGACGTCTCTAGTACCCCTTATGCCTCCATTCGGATGCCTCCATACCCCCTTGCCCCCATGCCCACCATCCTCCCCGTTCTCCCTATATCCCCATGCTCCATAGCCCAGTGCCCCGACAGCCCCCGTGCCCCATGCCCCCGCACCCACATACCCACCGTTTTCCCCCGTGGTTCCCATGCCCCCTATGTCCCCAAGCATACCTCGTGCCCCCATGCCCATCTACCCCCCATGCCTCATGCCACCGACTCCCCTAAGGCCCATTGTGCCTTCCCACCACCGCGCCGTCATGTGCTCCCGGGTCTCCTATGTTTCCGTGCCCCCATCCCCGACGTTGCTCAACGTGTCTCCCAGCCCCTTATGCCCATCTAACCCTTTTGCAACCCTACTGCTTCTTCTGCCTCCGCACCCCCCGCCACCACGTTCCCCAGGGCATCCCCATTCCTCACCAGAGAGCCCCCTATGACCCACACCCCCGTACCCTCCATTCTTCCATGCCCTCATGCTCGCCGTTCCTCCCTGTATATTCCCCATGCCTCCAATGTTCCCCTCATGCCCCCTTGTCTCCAGTGCCACCGACACCCCTCATGCCCTTCGTACCCTTCGTGCCCCCATATCCCCGAACACCCTGTGCTCCCCATGACCCCTGCTGCCATTCCTGCTGTCCCTCCCCGTACCGCAATCCTTGCCCTTCTGTGTCCCCCGCCTTGCCACCTATTTCCCCCACAACTCCCCTTTGCGCCCATGCCCCCTTACAATCCGTGCAACGTGACGTCGTAATTTGATTGTAGTCTATTTTGTTTGTTCGTCAATGAAGTAGATCACTGATTGATATATTGTTAGTTTTCGCACAGTATAATTTACATGAAAAGCTCCACGTCTTTATGGATTAACAGGCGTTTATTCTTTCCCTACGACCTACGTAAAAAAAGAAGCATATAATGAATAAAACCAAAATAAAATATTCCTCATACGGAGGTTATCCAATGTTAGTATATTACAGATAATGATTCAATCGAAAATAAGCTAACACTCAACAAAATGATTCAATTCTTGCACTCTAACTACTAAATAGCCAATATATAAGGCACTAATGTAATATCTAAATAATATTCACTGAGTAAAGACAATTAACTATTATATCAACCATGCCACATCAAAGCCAATCTTTATTTTGGCATATTAAGCATAAAAAATCATTTTACTCCTGTTTCCTTAAAGACATAGATGGGGTCACGAAGATGAAATGTCCTATGAATCCGTAATTCGTTTATGACCATTAGGTTGTGTTATCCTTTTTTATAGTGCATTGCCAATTTTAAAAACTTTTAACCATACGGTTATCTTAACTCAAAAATATCTGCTCAATAACCAGCTGAGTTTATGATAAAAAACTGCAACATCTGCTTAATCACACCTGTAGATCTAAAAATCGTCTTCCCATTAGATTAACATTGGAACTTAAAGGTCCAATGGGGCGAAGCCCAGGTAACTTTTGATAATTCTGGTATTTTTCCTTGCGTCCTTGGCCTTCAAGCTTTAAAATGAGCCATCATACGTTACCCTATCTTTCTCCAAACTCGAGATATTTCGTGGGGACCGATTCGCTTACGGAATTATATATACTAGAGATCGCCTCCTGATGATCGAAATTCGATCAAAATTTCAGTTGATCTGGACCCAAGAAGCTTAAAAACATTTTAGAACTAAAACATCTGTTCTTCCTAATTTTCTAGCATTTGTTTTGCAACAGCTGTCTTATCATTCATTCAATTCTCCTTTCTCCATAAGATTAACATTGGAACTTTGAAAGGCTGTGGGGCGTAGCCCTGGAGTCCGATGTGAATTAGAATGTGATTCTGCTCATCTACAGGACTATACCTTTCTAACGGTATGCTCGGAATTCTCCTACGAGGTACACGAGTTGAGAAAAAAGGAGGAAATGAAACATGCTTGCGTATTAATATATAGATAGATTTAATACTACAATACAATCCTTTCATCAAACACCACACATTAACACAAATGCTGTTACATCTGTAATGTTTTAAGAAAATCCAAGATTTAGAAAAATCAAATAGAAACATTTTAAATGTTAGGAAACGGATAAGAGTGGGGTCACACAGACAGCGTTATTGCCAGTTAATATTGTATCGGGACCCTAGGGGTTGATCCCTGGTTCCTCAGCTAACATCCCTGAATAATCCATTACACTTCCACTACTGAGTCTTATTGAGGGTTAAATATATATTTACTTTTATATTTTTTATTTGAAAAAATACCCATGTCATTATCGAGTTTGAGCAACATTCTAATACGTATACGATGTTAAACATTAAATGTTTAATTAATTTTGTGTAGTTCACCTTTGATATTTTTTAAACCGTTCGGAAAATAAATATTTTTTTTTTTAACTTGCATTTCCATTTGGTAATGTAAATTGTTTACTATTTATATATAAAAGTATACACAAATTTTGTAGAAGAGAGTATAATAATCAAATTATTGCAGTAATATTAAGGAAAAAAATGTATTCGTATATCAATGTTTATTACAGTTCCAAAAAGGACTTAAAATTGATTAAAATACATTATAGGCTTGGGAATTGAGCAAATCATGTAAAAGAATAAAATTATCTGAGAACAGGATGAAAAGTTAATTTAATAATTAACTATTTATTAAACCATATTGTAAAACTAATATTCCAGGATATTTCTAGTTGAAAAATCTATTTTTCCAATAAAACACACCATTAAAGTTAGAATTTACAATAATTTCATGTGAATAGTTTTTTATTTTTTTTAATAAAATATAAAATTAACTATTGTTCTTTTGGGAAATTTAACCACCTTACAATATCCATACAAAATAAGATATCAATTGACAAGTAAATTTGTTTATAATTTTAAAATTATTTTCACATCATTTAACTTTTTTTTATCAAATCATACCATTCATCATATTATTCCAGAAAGGCAATATACCATATATTTGTCGAATACCACTTACTATAGTATTTATATATATTATCAGAGAATTTCTTTGGCCATATAGAGCATTCAGGTTTGAAATTTCACGGATACGTTCGTTTTTGCTCAAAAAGTTCTTTAAGAAACGGTTTTGCACAATTTCCTTAGAGCTCCGCTACACAGAACTTCAAAATTTATGGGCAGTTTTTATACTAATCTAGGAAACAACAAATCAGAAAAACTACTTGCAATTTTGAAATTATGCAAGGACGTTCCAATTTACTCAAAGGTACCTACTAAGAAACGGGTTAGCAAAATTCTAACGGGGCTCCACCCTGCAAGACTGAAAATTTAGATTTAATGCTACTCTTATGGCCAATTTTCAATACGAATCAAGGAGACATTGAATACGACAAAACATTGGAAATAGGGGATTAAAATTTCTTATTAAAGGCTAGCTTATCTACCAAGCGTTGCAATGCCAACCTGAGGAATCTTTTGACCTTCAGGTGAGATCGTTCGCTACGCTCACTAGCCTTCTGGGTCAGCACTCACTCTTAACTGCCCTCATTTGATTACAGATTTTAGATCCTTCACTACGCTCACACGCCGTAACTCTGTAATATTCCATAGTTTTTTATTACCAACCTTTCCTCAATACTTAAAATTAACACAGCTGTTTAAGAACTAATATTTATAAATGTAATAATATGTTCTAATACAAAAATATTGCTTCCATAAGAATAACATGGTAACTTTGAAGACGCGTGAGGTGAATTTCTTTGTAATTTTCCAATTTTTTTCTTTCATAAGACCCTTCTCCTGCCAAAACAAAAACACAAAAAAAAGAATTACTGAAATCGGTCCTGCTTTTCACATGTGATGCAGTGACCAGCGAAATAGGGATTCATTTCTATATATAGCTTCTCTTTGCTCATAAGTGCTCACTAAATATAAAGTCACACGCTTTAGCTTAAAAACATATCATTGATTGATTTTTAATTATTATTAATCAGTTATCGATTTGTAAATAAATTACACCTTGCCTATTAAAGCCTTGTAAATTACTCAGTGTGATCAGCATCACAAATAGCTATTGCAATTTAGTAAATTCGTTATAACGTTCTTTTTACAGCCTATAGAGTAACTACTCTGTTTTCTGTAATGTAAAAATTTTAGCTGTAGAATAATAAAAAATTATTTACTTTAGTAATTGGTTAAAAAAATCTGTAAGTGTTACATCTGTCAGAACTGTTGCTATAATCTCTTTCTTGGTAATCAACTATAGCATATTTGGTGCTAAGTAATAATGGTACTAATAATAAAAAAATGGTGTATGAAAAAATTCGTGTGAAAAAGATATAGGTATTTCAAAGTAAAATGTATAAATTTAATACGTTTCCCTATTGTAATTTTTACACATTTTCATTTCAGGGGTTGATACTATTGTGCAGTAAAACTATGGTACTTAAAAAAGATAACTGGCCAAGTAGAGTGGTTAAGAGAGATATCATTAATTGATTGTGGAGGGCTGTTAGGCCTGTTCGTGAGGCTACCACAGCAAATGTTTAATGAAGCCCATTATGTCAGCGGCACGCATATGGCAGTCGGCAGCTGGAGGTACGTCGATCGACCCGATGGCAAGGATTATACATGATGAATTACCTGCCAATAGTCCTTTTATTAGCTTATCTAACAGTTTACCAACTATAATTAATCATCTAGTATGGGGACTAATAGTGTGAATAAGCTGGTGTATAGTTTTGATTTTCTATTTAATAAAAATAGTTTATATAAAGGAATATACAAGGTGTCAAAAAAATCGCGACTGGCTATGCATATGTGTATTTTACATATAAAACTCAATCGAACATGTTCATTATTTTTGTTCGATTTCGGCTTCGTTTAACCGCTATCCGCAGTTTTATTTTATAAACAGTAGTGTCAAATTGTTGGTGCTGGCCCAGTTCAAGGTCACCTGAGGGATGACGTCATCGAGGTCAATGACCTCACCGATGACGTCATCGATGACGTCATCGATTGCGTCATCGATGACGTCATCACTAATGACGTCATTTCTATGACGTCACACCCATGACGTCACAGAAATGACGTGCTGATGACGTCATCACCCCTTACGTCATCAAAATGACGTCACCGACTCCACTGAGGTCAAGGTCACGCCGAAACTTAAAATTTTTTGGCACTTTTGCCGTTTCTCGCACTACGCTCCGAGTTTCAGTCAGAGTCCCCGTGACCTTGACCACTTGGAGCGAATTTTCGACGAGAAACGGCAAAAGTGCCAAGTTAAACTCGAGTTTCTGACATGACCCTGCCTAAATGGGCAATCGGTTATCCCTCAGGTGACCTTGAACCAGCACAACACCAACAATGTGACATTACTGTGACCTTGAAAACCTAACAACGGAGCGCCGACACCGATGCGCACCCCACGACAGCCACCGAGTGACTGACTGTCAGGCTCTGTGTATGCTAGGTATATCGGCTTGAGAGACTAAGACTCTAAACTGTCAGGAATGGGAGTAACTAACTGAATTTTGCAAGGAAAAGTCATTTCATCTAATATTTTAAACAAATCCTCATCAGTAAAACTGACATTAGTCTGTTTTGTATAAAACTTAGGGTGTCCGCGCAACAGTTTGCGCCACTTAGCTAAAGTTGAAACTCTCTTAACTTTGAGTGGTGGACAGTGAGCAACTAATAAAGTCTTAACACGGCTAAGTTTCTTACCTAAAGTGTCCTGCGACATGGCTTCACCTCACAAAAGTCCGCACAATACTGAGAGACTGCTTGTAGCGCATGAGTCAAGGGAAAAGAGGTGGGGGAAACAGCAGGAGTGGGGGAAGGTCACAGTGGCGGGGGAAGGTGAGGTGGTACGCTGGAGTATCGCATCACTTCACCATGAGCTGTCCTACAGTGAACACACTGTTCTCTTGGCCGGAGTTGGCACTAGAAGAAACATTCCTGTACAGCTTAGGCTGTGAGAGCCGTGGAAGCAAAGTCAAAGTGGAAATTGTGTTAAACTCCAAGATGAAGAGTCTCCTAAATAAACTAATTGTATCCTTGCAATCTCCTATAACTTTAGAGAAATACCACTTTATTAAGCGACACCTTAAACTTTGGCAAAACGAAGCGGAAATGGAAAAGATTACAGTAAAATTAATTTAACTTAAAACCTGGACTGGACACTCATGGCGATACCACGTGGCGTGCAAACGCCACCCTAAACATTACAAGTTAGGTTATTGAGCACCTCTGGTACGATAACTGATGTGCTAGAGTTAAAGTGTGATGACCTTGAGTCAAAACACTGAAATACTACAAGTCGATATCGTCCCAGAGTTAAAGTGTAGTGACCTACATTCAGAACTTGTAAAATTACTTACATATAGAGAGCTAGAGAACAGCGAGACGCACCACATGGAAGCCGGAGACATACTGGCGAAGCGGTGTTGTGCAGCCTAGGGACCCAGTTGTGGTGGGGGTATAGCCAACACTTAGAGTACAAGTGTTGTGGGTGACCTTGACCCACTTAACTTACCTGACCCCCCCCCCCCCCGCAAAAAGTGCGAACCCCCCCCCCCCCCCGCAAAAATGCGAACCCCCCCCCCCCCCCCCGACAAAAAGTGCCCCCCCCCCCCCCGACAAAAAGTGCCCCCCCCCCCGCAAAAAATGCGAACCCCCCCCCCCCCCGCAAAAAATGCGAACCCCCCCCCCCTCCCCCCCCCCGCAAAAAATGCGAACCCCCCCCCCCCGACAAAAAGTGCCCCCCCCCCCCCCCCCGACAAAAAGTGCCCCCCCCCCCCGACAAAAAGTGCCCCCCCCCCCCCGACAAAAAGTGCCCCCCCCCCACCCACCCCCACCCCCACCCCCACCCCCACCCCCACCCCCACCCCCACCCCCACCCCCACCCCCACCCCCACCCCCACCCCTGATATCCTGGGCGTGGCAGCCCCGGTGGGGATATAAGGGGGCCCAGCCAGAGCCGGCTCGCAGTCCGCTCCCGCGCGTTGAACGTGAACGATCGGGACGGACCGCCATAGGCATCACTAAACATTGAATGACGCCTTCAGTGTTTAGCGAAGTCTACTCTAACTTTAAGACTTGTATTAGTTGTAAGATATTGCGCTTGCGTTTGGGTATTGCGAATTGTTTTATATGAGAGTGTTTTACTTGTACCTTATGTCTCCTGTGTGTCTTTTATCCTTTGTGTCTTGTTTGTTATATGTGTTTAACATGTATGTGCTTGTTCCAGCATTGACTACGTTGAGCTCAATTGTGTGTTGTAAGTGTGTTATATTTTTCTAAAGTGTATACGCTTGTTTTAGCAATCCCCCCTTGAGCTTTTGCAATGCTCAAAGTAAATCGTAAAGACAGGGAACGGGAGTAGGCCCCCGTGTAAAGTTACTTTTGTATAATTGTTAGGCTCCTCTCATGCATGCTTTAATGCGGCTGAGAAATAGGAGCGTCCGTTTGTACGCCTATATGGGGGTAATAAGCCGATGGCCTCTGCACTCGGACCGAGGACGTAAGCCACTAGGGTGTCCTCAGTTAGTTTCCCTTCTGGAAACTCAAAATTATGTAAATGAAACTTTGTTAGCTATTTGTGTTTTTTTGTCCCCAAGGCCCCCGAACATTCGTGGTTCGCCATGGATGTACGGGGGCCGAAATTTTTTTAATGTCCGTGTGGCCTTGACCCACATAGGACTTGTAAAAATTTACTGCATTGCTAAATTAAAAACATTAAAGATAGGGTTACGGGAGTAGGCCCCCGTGTAAAGCCACTTGTTTTATAATTGTTAGGCTCCTCTCATGCATGCTTCAATGCGGCTGAGAAATAGGAGGTGGTCCGTTTGTACGCTTATACGGGGGTAATGAGCCGATGGCCTCTGCACTCGGACCGAGGACGTAAGCCACTAGGGCGTCCTCAGTTTTTTTTCAAAATATGTAAATGACATTTCGTTAGGTATTGGAAAAGTTAATAGTTGGAAATGCAGTAAATGTTTACAAGTCTCGCGTGGCGAAGGGTACACGACATTGGATGTTGCCTTGTTGTCATAGTTGGGTCTCTTCGGAGGCTACAGCGATGACAACCCAAGTGCCCCACACCCCCATAGGGGGGTGTGGGGCTTATTTTTTTAAAGTTTTTTCGTGACCTTGACCTAAATATAAAAGTTTTCAAAATCTTTAACAGTCAGATCTTACTAACACAGTTTATATATAGAGGTCTTTTAAAAGTTAACAGTTAGGTATTAGTAACGCACAAGTTTGGAATTGGGTCTCTTGGGAGGCTTCAGCGATGGCAACATAAATGTCCCAAGTGGGGTTTATTTTTTCAAAAATTCCAACCCCCCCCCCCCCCCGACAAAAAGTGCGACCCCCCCCCCCCCCACCCCCACCCCCACCCCCACCCCCACCCCCACCCCCTCCCCCACCCCTGATATCCTGGGCGTGGCAGCCCCGGTGGGGATATAAGGCGGCCCGGCTGCATGCACTTCTCATTCCCGTCCAAGCTCCCGTACGGACAGGTTCTCTCTTGTTCTTGAGATTATTTATAATAACTTCACTTTTTCATTCTCATCTATTCTTCTCATTAAGTCTATTTATTACAATGGGTAAAATGGGCCTTAAACTCAAAAACTACCCGCCAGCTTCAACCTCAACCGACACGACTCAACCTCCATCATCCTCCGCCTCGATCCTGGAATATCTGATGACTGCAAACATCTTGAGCTGCCTGACGATGCCACCACCGCCGCCGCCACCACAGCCCGCCTCCATGCCCAGCCTGTCGCCACTGCCGCCGACAGTGGAAGAGGCCGGTGCACCTCCACCATCGTCAGGAAAACTCAGCGGTCGAGTCCCGGTAGCCTCTCCAGCACTCTCGCTGCTATCGGACTCAGGACCGGAGTCTGCAGTCTTCGAAGAGACGTCCAGGTCGAGGATAACCCCCTACAGCAGAACCCAAAAAATCCTATCCTATACCAAATCACAATGTCCCTCACCCATATCCCCCATGCCATCCACACCAACCAAAGCATCCCGTAAATCCATCTTTTCCCCTGAACTTCCCTCCATAGACCTAACACGCTCTCCTACCCCACCCAAAATTGTTTGCTCCATTCCTTTTGACCAATCTTTGCCTCTTCCACCCCCTTCCACCCCTATTTCTTCTAGCCAGCCTAATTCGGAGAAGCTCCAAAACACTAAGAGTCCAACACTAAAGAAACGTAATCGTGTTAAATGCCCTGCTGGCAAGCGTGATAAATGCGATTATGTTTGGTTTAGCAGAGAGGCTGTGGTTCTTTGTTGTCCGAGTTTTGCTCTTCCAGAAAAAGATCGTTGCCAACGACACTTGAATAAGAAAATCAAAATTCCGACACCAAAGCCCTATAGCCTTAATATTATGCCTGAAAAGTCCAAGTTCAAACACCCCAACAGTCCGCAGAAGCTGAAAATTAATAGGCTCAAGAGGGACAAAAAATATTATTTCATTGTTCAAGCTTATGGAGCATTTAACATAAATGTGCAAATCATTCTAAAAGGTGATGGCCGCCTTCATAGAATGAAAGTACCACCTGCGATGGTACAAAGAGAATTTTTTGTCCCCGGGGCTTATTTAATTCGAAGAAAAGGATGCCGATCTGTTTGGGAAATGGATTAGGACATGGGCTCACTAAAAAGAAAAAGCCAAAATTGTTAGGTTGTGTTGGACAATATTTAAAAGTCTTTTTCCAAATTATTTTTCCAAATTTAGTCTTAACCCTCTTAAAGTAAGGGAGAGGGGTATTATACAAGTCAACTAATAAAAAAAAAAAATACTTGACTTGTATAATACTTTAACCTGGCGGTGATGTAAAGTCACTGGGACAATCTCAAACCGTGTCCTTGAGGGTGAAGACTAAGTTACAAATAAATCATTAACAAATAAAAACTTACCTCCAAACACTTGTAGCTTGCTACAAGTGTTTGGAGGTAAAAATTTTTCAAAGTTTGAATGACCTTGACCCATATAAATTACTTACAACTAATGTTGTGTATCACGTGATACCCCCACTCTAACGCTCTTACTAAGCTTGTATGAGCCGTTCATTTGCTTCAGTCTGTTTCTGTGCTCCGTGGTAAACATGTCACGGTACAATTACAAAGGTGGTGACTTCTTGATAGATCAACACAATGCTTGGGAAGTGCTAAACCAGCATAGAATGGAAGTTGAGTATTGTATAAGACAAGACGGGTCTACATTTATCTATGTATTATAAACAACCAAACTCATAAGTATGAACACTGGACAAAAATTAATTATAACAACATAGATGAGCTGTTTGCTTGGGTGTTTGAGGTGTGTAAAGTCATTGAAGAAACCAAAATAATGGGTGTGCTAAAGGTATGTAAAACTGATGACCGGGAAGACTAAGCAAAATTTCTTTTAACCCCCCCCCCCCCCCCCCAGTGTTATCCCCACCACTAAAAATGGGTATATATAGGAGTGGTGATCAACCGTCCTCTCATTCTGCTTTACACCGTTAAGCTGAACACCACCATGTCTGCTATGAACGTCCCAGCCTCTACCTCTGGCCCGGTCGCCTCCAACTCCAGCCCGAGCATTGGACCAATCCGATCGGGGCCTTCGTCAAGAAGTCGTGTCCGATTCTCCGGCTTTGGTCCTGTGAGGAAGGAGTTGCGGAGCAGCGGGGCGTCTCAACCAACCACGACGGATGCATCAACTCAGACTCCACCAAACATCATCGAGTGGTACGACGAAGTGATAGAGCAAAGGGACAGAATGCTAGAGAATACTCGCAGGGAGCTACTTTATGTTAGGAGTAAATGGGAAAAACTGATTAAGAAGTGTGAAAGCCTGTTGGACAGTGATGATAGTGAGGATGAGAGTGGATAGGTGTGTGGGTAAAGACTTGGACTGGGACTTGTGTGTATGTATGAATGTGTGCGTGAATGTGAAATACAGAGCGGGGGATAGATCACTCTGTGGCAATGGACTAACATGCCACTTAGTGATCTATCCCCCGTTCTGGTAATGTTTTTGGATGGCCTTGACCCACTTTACCAAGGCTAGCTAGTACCCCCACCACTGATAAGTGTATATATACGGGTATTGATGTGCAGTTTGGTTATTCTGCTTTGTATCGCTTAGCTGAATACCTCACTTCAACATGGCTTCCAACTGCAAAACTTCTCAGGCTTCCTCTTCTTCTTCAAGAAGGCGTGCTGCCAACGTCCTGCCTGCTACTCGTGGACCTGCTCGACCATTCCACAGCATAACTGTTGCTCGGGCAAACGCCTGCAAAGCTCCAATGCTACGGACCTTGCTGGAGGTGAGCCAAGACGGGCAAGGCTTGCTCAGTCCTGGTCAACGGCAGGAGCAAGAAAGGCGTATGGCTTACTACAGGCTGCAGGGTGTAGTTCCCAGCTTGAAGTTAGGCGATCCGAGAGTAGCAAGCATCAACGAGGCAGCGGACTACATATCACACCTTCACAGTGTTTTAGAAGTAAAGGACCAACAAATTGAAAACTTAAAAGAACAATTGAAGCAATTTAACTTTAATCCTGTAGAGTTTGTGGAAGCAGTGATGAGTGATAGTGATGATGAAGGAACTGAATATATATTGGGTATGTAATGAAAGACTTGGACAGGGACATGTGTGTGTGTGTGTGTGTAGAATACAGAGCGGGGGATAGACTACTTTGCGGCAATGGACTAGCATGCTGCTTAGTGGTCTATCCCCCGCTCAAAGGGTAGCATTGGATGACCTTGACCCACTTTACAGCAAGGACAACCGGTTAACTGGTATAATAGAGGGGGGTCTGTACATCCCGACTTCATTCTGCTTTGAACCTTCCAGTGGAACGCTAGAAAATGAGTGGATCACTGATCATTGGTAAGGAGTGGGAGTATGTAACCATAAACTATTTAAACTGTAAAGGGATGTTGAAGAAGGTGTATGATAATGTTAAAAGAATGGTTGTTGAAGAAGGTAGGGTAGTGATTGTAGCGTGGAAGAAAAAGCAGTATACAGGACAACAAGTGAGAGCAAGTGACTTTGGGGGGAATAGTGTGTTTCAAATTGGACGAGCGAACTTGGTTAATTTGGACATTGTGTTTTGGGACTTGGAAAGGTTAATTGAAAATAGTGGCAAACATGGGGAACTCTTAATTGGCAGGGAGGACAGAGTATATGAGTAAGTGTAAAAAAGACTGGGGGCTTATGTGTGTGTAAAGACTAGGACTTGTGTGGAATACAGAGCGGGGGATAGATCACTTTGCGGCAATGGACTAGCATGCTGCTTAGTGGTCTATCCCCCGCTCAAAGGGTATTATTGGATGGCCTTGACCCATATAAAGGTAGAGGGGGAATGGGTAATAGGAGGGGGAAATTGGTATATATGTAGGACTAATGAATAAAGCATTTAGTCAAGCATTTGTCTAGACACTATCAACAACAATGGAGAGCTTCAGTGTTGAGTTCATCCTCTTGGAAGAAGACATCAACGAAGTGGTGGAACTTATAGAGGAGAAGACCAGCCAGGGCACATTGGAACTTGTGAATTGCGAACCGTTGGACAATGCCGCAATCGATAAGATTGCATATTTCATGATGCATTTGTATAACGAACAAACAACCAATATGGAGTTTGTGCAGTACCTTTATCAAAACCAAGTAAATGTGCGAGTGACAATTACTTGGTGGCAGTAATAATAAAGTGTAACATATGGATGTGGACTTGGATGTGGACTTGGACTTGAGTGTGGTCTGCGGAATAGAGCGGGGGATAAATCACTTTGCGGCAATGGACTAGCATGCTGCTTAGTGGTCTATCCCCCGCTCAAAGGGTATCTTTACGTGACCTTGACCCACATAAATTGTATAGTTGGTGGGGGTATAAAAAGGGTAAGCAAATTGGATGGATACAACACTTCCATACCATGGCTCCACTTGACAACACCGTGTTCCATCGCAACAGAATTGTCTCTATTCTGGAGGTAATACCTCTAGAAATTATAGAAGTAGAGGACCAACTACCTGCGGTTGATCAAGAAGAGGAGGAGGAAGAGATAATGGATATTGAAACGGACTCTGACGAAGCTGGTTCAACGGACAATGAGGTGGACTTGCATGCCTACGAAACATTAGAGTCGTCATCTGAGTCGGAAATGGAATTCCAATTGGAAATCGAAGAAGAAGAAGAACAAGAACAAGAACAAGACACTCCCCATCGTCCAATGGATAGGATGTTAGTTGCCAGAAGAATTATGTATTGTCATCGCTGCCTATTCCGTGATGAGGATGATTCCGACTCTGATGGTGATGTTTCACCCTTGTAAAAAGTTTAAACAAAAAGTTAAAAAAGAATGTGAGCGGGGGATAGAGCACTTTGTAGTAAATGATGCTGCTTAGTGCTCTATCCCCCGCTTAAAATAATAATTCCAAACGACCTTGACCTACATAAACTTGCTCAAACAGACATCTTTGAAAAAACTTGTACAAATTATTGAATCTAGACCAAATATCATCAATTTATCAAGCCTACTGATAAATGTATTACAAACGGTTGTGTAAAGGCTAAATTTAGCACATGAGTGATAACCTGTTTCCATATGACGTCACTTTTCCCACCTATCTGCCTCGGATATAAAGGGTCCCGGTGGAGTGCGCTGCTCATTATTGCGTGGACATTCACAGAGTGTGCATTCAAAGCCAAACTGTTTGAAATGGCTCTTTGCGACATTTGTGGGGAAATCTTTCAAGACGAAGATCTTTTCACCATACACAGAGAATTACATGAAGACGAAGATAGAAAAGAAGATATTACTATGGATGAAATAGACTTAGACTCAATTGACCGGTCTTTGGAAGAGCACCAGAAGCAGACGGACTACTGGGACAGCTGTCTACAGCAAATGCAAAGAAGAAGACCTAGTGTGATCCAATTTGCTGGTGCTGGACCATCTACTGCTACAAGACCTATTGAAGAAGAGGACACCGAAGAAGAGGACACCGAAGAAGAGGATATGGAAGATGAAGAACTGGAAAATGTAAGACAACTGCGCACCACAGCCTTGCCAGGACGAGTTGTAACACATTTCAAAATTAATAACGTTCAATTGGAATTGGAAACATTCATAACCCAGGCTAAGGAACTTGTTGGTCAAACGTTGAGGGAAGAATTACAAAGGCTAAATTTTATTAAATTTGGAATGGTGTTAGAGGCTATGTTTAACAATACTGATGGTGAAACAGCATTGAGAGCATTCATTACCAAAAACCGAACCCTTACCTTCACCTCCGACATTGATGATATTATTGAAGAATGCTTGGAGGAACTTATAACCAAACTCCAAGAACATGAAGGAAGAGGATCTGGATGGACTTTGTCATCAATCGAAGGTATGGATGTTAGGGTTCATAAACATGGATATGGTTTAAGAGGTAGTAGTTTTATCCCTCTACCAAAGAAAATCCAAAACACTAACTCGTGTAGAAATGTTCAAAATGAGGGTAATGAATGTTTCAAGTATGCAATGTTAACCAAGTATGTTAAAGATCATCCTGAAAGAGTTGGTAGAGAATATTACGAAAATGAACACCGCTACAACTTTCAAGGTCTTACTTACCCAGTTACTTTAAAAGATATTGACAAATTTGAAAAGAAAAATCCTGGCGTTTCAGTCAATGTTTTTGGTCTGGATGATTCCAACAACGTTTATCCTTTGCGGGTAGTAAAGGTTGAGCAAAGAAACCATACGGATTTGCTATTGATAACCAAGGGTGAAATTTCCCATTATGTATGGATAAAAGACTTTGAAGCGTTAGTTGTAAAACAATTGACCAAAAGAGTAAATAGGATTACAGTTTGCAAGAGATGTTTCTGCTTTTCTTGGAAAGATTCAAGACGTGGAGGATTGGACTGGTTATTGGAACATAAAAGACTTTGCAACGAGAACTATGAAGTAAAGATAAGTCTTCCACCGCCTACCCGAGCTTCAATACAATTTAACAAGACAGTTCACCAATACCGAATTCCAATAGCGGTCTATGCAGATTTTGAATCAACGTTAGTACCACAGGAGCTGCCGGACGGCGAAGTGACTAGAAGAACAAAATATCAGTTGCATCAGCCCAACAGTTTTTGTTTACTAGTTAAATCAACCTTGTCTGAAAACCAATTGCAAGACTATGGTTTAACATCCACTCCAATACTCTACCGTGGTGAAGAAGCCGCTAAGTATTTTGTAGACCAACTGTACGATATTGCTGGAAAGGTTCAACGCTTGTTCGGTAATATTGTACCTATGGAACCTTTAAACCAAAATCAACAAGAAGAATACAACTTAGCGACAAGATGCTATTTATGCAAGAAGATGTTCAGTGAAGAAAACCCAAAAGTAAGAGATCACGATCACCTGACAGGGTTATACAGAGGAGCTGCTTGTAATTCATGCAATATAAATTACAAACTGCCAAACTTTATTCCTGTCGTTTTACACAATCTTAGCGGCTACGACTCCCACTTTATTATCCCGGAGTTAGGAAGAGATGACGGTAAAATTGATGTTCTTGCTACAACATTGGAAAAGTACATCAGCTTTTCAAAAACAGTAGGTAAAATTAAACTTCGCTTTGTAGACTCTTACAGATTTATGGCATCTAGTTTAGCCAAATTGTCAGAGAACCTAAGAAGAGAAGACCTAAAAGAAACCAGAAAAATTGTACCTGAAGATAAATTAGACCTAGTATTACGGAAAGGAGTGTTCCCCTACGATTACATAACTTCTACAGAAAAATTTGAAGAAACCAGTCTACCGCCGATTGAAGCCTTCAACAGCAAATTAAACGAAAGTGAAATCTCCGTTGAAGACTACAATCATGCATGTAATGTTTGGAACCAACTAAACATTCAAACCTTAGGGGAATATTCTGACTTTTATATAAAATTGGACGTAACTCTGCTGTGCGATGTGATGGAAGAATTCAGAAACACCTGCTTCTCCGCCTATGGACTGGACCCTCTACACTCGTACACATCTCCAGGATTAGCATGGCAAGCTATGCTAAAGTCAACCAACTGTCGACTGGAACTTCTAACGGATATTGATATGGTGCTCATGATGGAATCTGGTGTACGGGGCGGTTTGACACAAGCTGTAACACGTCATGTCAAAGCCAACAACAAGTACATCCCCGGCTTCGACGAGCAACAACCATCGGTCTACCTTGGATATTTTGATGCAAACAACCTTTATGGTTGGGCAATGTCAAATCCGCTTCCCTATGCTGACTTCAAGTGGATCGACCCGGCCACCATCGGAGACATCTCACAGATTCCAAAGGATGGTCCAAAAGGCTATATTTTGGACTGTGATTTTGAATACCCGGAGCACCTTCATGACCATCACTACGACTTGCCTCTCCTAGCCAAGACTGAAGTTTCACCGACAGGAAGATGGCCAAAATTGATGATGACCTTGGAGAATAAGGATCGCTATGTGGCTCACTACTGGGTAGTTCAACAGGCTCTTGAATTGGGTCTACGTATAGTGAGAATTCATAGAGCAATTGAATTCACCCAGTCTTGTTGGTTGAAACCATATATTGATTCCAACACTGCAAGAAGAGCTGCAGCGACAACAGCATTTGAAAAGGACTTCTATAAATTAATGAACAATGCCATCTTTGGGAAGACCTTGGAGAACAAAAGAAAACACAAAAATGTAAAATTAGTGAGTGATCCTAGGAAATTGGAAAAATTAGTGCAAAAACCAAATTTCGGAACATCCATGATTATAAACGAAAATCTAGTCGCTGTCAGTATGAAGAAAACAACAATAGTCATGGACCGTCCGTTATACATAGGTATGTCGATTTTGGATATAAGTAAAACCCTGATGTATGATTTCCATTATAACAAAATGGTTAAACATTACGGAAGGGAAAACATTGGAGTCGCATACATGGATACGGACGCGTTTATCTACTGGATAAAGACTTTGGACATGTATGAAGACCTAAGGACTTTTCCATACAAAGAAGATTTCGATTTTTCTGACTATCCGAAAAACCATCCAAATTTTAATGAAAAATATAAAAAAGTAATTGGAAAATTCAAAGATGAAGCAAATGGAATGCCTTTAGAAGAAATAGTGGCGCTGATGGCGAAATTGTATTCATTTAAGATGTACCACGAGAACAACACACCGACAGTGAAGAAAGCAAAAGGAGTGAAGACATCTTATTTGAAAAAACACGTGACATTTGACCACTACAAGACTTGTTTGTTTGAAGATACTACGATATCAGCAACATTCAACAATATCCGAAGCTTCAAGCATCAAGTCTACAGTGTCACTGAAATTAAAAAAGCGTTGTCAGCTCGGGATGATAAAAGATACATTATGCCCGACAAAATCCACACTCTTCCTTTTGGCCACTACTCTCTAAACCCTATCAACTAGTAACCTATTCTTCGTCCTTCTACAACTACGACCTTATTCCTTTCTCCTTCCGTAAAAAAATGGGGAACACGGCAAGTCCAACGCCGTGTTCCCCATTTTTTTACACAAGTTTGGATGACCTTGACCCATATAAATGATGTGAATATTTAAAACAACATTCATTGTGATTATACATGTGATACAACAAACATTGAAACCTGCAATATGAAGGACTTGAAGCAACAAATTGTCAACGAACTTCATAAACCTGCAAGAAGAAAGTTTCCACGAAGAAATACGGTGATAAAAGGAATTAATGATTTATATCAAGCGGATTTAATCGAAATGATTCCTTATAGCAAACAAAATAAAGGATATAAATACATATTGACTGTTATTAACTGTTTTTCAAAAATGGCAGATGCTTTACCACTAAAAGATAAAAGTGGCAAAAGTGTTACAAAAGCAATGGAAACAGCTATACAAAGAGACAAACATACTATTAAACATTTACAAACAGATGATGGAAAAGAATATTTTAATAAGGAATTTGCAAATTTAATGAAAAAACACAATATAAACCATTATTCAACCAATTCAGAAGTAAAAGCCTCAATAATCGAAAGATTCAACAGAACTTTAAAAAGTGCAATGTATAAAATGTTTTCCAACAGAGGATCGCACATATGGATTGATATGTTACCAAAACTTATAAACGATTACAATAACAAATTTCATAGGACTATCGGGATGAAACCAAACCAAGTAACTAGTAAAAATGAAAACCTTGTATTAAAACGTATAAAAACGAATACTAAACCAAAAGTTGAAAAACTAAAGCCTAAAAAATTTAATGTGGGTGATAAAGTGCGAATAAGTAAATATAAAGGTGTATTCAGTAAAAGATACCTGCCAAATTGGACCAATGAGGTTTTTACTGTATTCAAAGTACAACCTACAGTACCTGAGACATATATTTTAAAAGATAATAAAGGACAATTGCTTGAAGGAGGGTTTTATGGACATGAAATGTTAAAATCAACAGTAGGCGATGTATATTTAGTTGAAAAGGTGTTGCAACGGAAAAAAGATAAGGTCAAAGTACGATGGTTAGGATTTAATAAGACGGAAGATTCTTGGATACCTAAAAAGGATTTGATATAACGATAGAGAATCATTTTAGGTTGAACCATTACAAAGGATGGAGATAGTACCACAAAAAGAGAGTTTTACTATTAATAATATAGATGAACTCACAGTGGATAATTCAGAATTCAATAGTGGGAAGCATGGCAATTTGTTACCAAACACCGTTCGTTGTCTGGTTACCGGACCTTCCAACTGTGGAAAAACTAATGTAGTATTCAATTTGATTACAAACCCTAAAGGATTACGATTTAACAATCTATATGTATTTTCAAAATCACTACAACAACCAAAGTATCAATTATTGGAAAAAATACTGACTAATGTGCCTGAAGTTAAATATTTAAAGTTTAATGCAAGCGAGAGTGTCATGCAGCCACAAGAAGCTAAACCATTCTCCGTGTTTATATTCGACGATGTATCTTGTGAAAACCAAAACACAATAAGGAATTACTTCGCTATGGGTCGACATAACAACATAGATAGCATTTATATTGGCCAAACTTACAGCAAAATACCTAAACAACTCATTAGAGACAATGCAAACATGTTAATTGTATTTAAACAGGACGAAACCAACCTAAAACATATATATTTTGATCATGTAAATGCGGATATGACATTTGAACGATTTAAAGAGTTGTGTGGAAAGGCTTGGGCTGAAAAGTATGGGTTCCTAACAATTATGAAGGAACAACCGCTAAACAATGGTCGATACAGGATAGGATTTGATAAATTTATATTAATACATTAAACGTGGTATAACACATTCATTGTTGTACAACACGTCTTGCTACAAACATGGTTAACCAAGAAAAATTAGTAAAAGAAATAAAATCACTTAGTGATTCTATTCGGGCTAAAAACAGAGCATTGAAACTAGGTATTAGCGAGAGGGAGAAATTCCTTGAATCTACTTTTAAACCTATTACTGAACCCTTGAAACAATTAAACAAAAAATTTGCTAAACCTGTATTGGAAGGAGATGCGATTGCACCTATTACAAAGTTTGAAAGAGAAAATGTAAAATCAGAAGATTTTAGCGATGAAGACCCGGAATCCTCTACATATAGTGGTTTTACCGGTGGAGAACCCGAAAGAGAGCTAGAATCACCAGACTATAGTGGAATAAGAGAATTATATGAAGTAAAAGCCAAAAGAGGACATGAAGTTGTATCAACTGCTAGTGAAGAGGAAAAAGAAGAAGCAAGGGAAGGTCCGTCAAACATAAGCTTGTTGGGTGAAAACATTCATAACAAAGGACCTTTAGGAAGGAAATACATGATAAAAATGTTAGCTGGAACAAACCCTAATAAAAACTACCATAGTTATGGAGTAAGATTAACAGAAGAGGGTTTAATGGTTGGTAATAGCCCGGTAAACATTGATGAACATGATAATATTATTGTTGGTGATCAAAGATATAAGGGCACAAGAGGATTATTTGAATTATTATTTGAAAATAAGCCTTTAGAATTGTTAGTTAAAGAAAAAGACATGGAAGCATATAAAAAGATTTTGGAACAAACTAATGCATACAGGAGGAAGTATTCAGCTGACCAACCTGTTTTTAGATCAAAGTCTTTAAAATATAGAGAATTTGTATCCAAGTTAATACCAACAACGAGAAGACAACCAATGCCAATAATACCAAGAAAACCTGTAAAACGAAGGTTTGTGTCATCCACTTTGGATATAAGTGCTACAGAACCAAGAAAAAGAAACAAGTCTGTTACAGGTACAGGTTTAATGAAGAAACTGTATAACACAAATGTGATTTATTACAATAATATCAATAAATTGGTTGATAGAATGAAACTAATACATGAAGCTAAAGAAGCGGGTCATACTGGATTGGAAAACGAATGGGTGGCTTTAGTGGATGAACTCCGAAACCGTGGGGTAATCTCATAAAAATGCGTTACTCCCTAGAATACTATTCAGTTGCACTATGAGTGTCGACAAGTTCGGACGTTACTCCTCGGATGGGTTATATTATGCCAATAGTTTAAAAAGAAGTGCTGGTTTACCACAAACACCTGATGGAGATTATGATATGAGTAATAAAAGGTTAAAAAACATAAAAGATCCTTCGGATGAAAACGATGCAATAAATCTAAAAATATTAAAGGAAAAGATATCGCCAACATTAAAACTACAAAATAACACATATGACGCGGAAAATCATAGAATTATCAACGTTGGTAAACCAAATGAAAATGGTGATGCGATAAACAAAGGTTATTTGTCATCTGAATTAAAAAATACGTTAAAATTCAATGGGAAAACGTATAGTGCCAACAATAAACGTATATCCAACGTAGATGACCCTAAAGATGCAAAAGACAGCGTAAATAGACGCTATTTACATTCTTTGATACCTGAAAAGACAAAAGATGGATTTTCTTTTTATAAATTTGTTATTAATGATATAGGCTATCCAAAAACTGAAAACGATGCTGTAAATCTAAAATATATTAAAGATCATTGCATCATACGTGATGTAGGGGTTATAGATTGTTTTAATAATTGTTTAGCAAATGTTAAAGATGGTTCGGCGCCATCAGATGGTGCAACAGTGGGTCAAATGATGGAAACCTTAAAACAAGAAACAACCTCTTTTGTAAAACAAGATCAAGTAGTATCGAAGCAAGGGGATGAATTTGTTCAAGGTAATGAAAAGTTTAATTTATTAACATACAAAAATGATGCTTGGGATTGCATGGATAAAAAGTTATCAAATATGGGATGGGGTTATGAAAAACAAGATGCAGCTGCTTTATCACAAACCGTACATCTAGATCCAGATCGATATTTTAGATGGTTTACATGTAAAAATAGAGTGATAAGAGACTTGGCACAAGGAAGAGAAGCAAATGATGCTGCAACTGTAGGACAGACCATTACAACATCATTAAAGGATAGTAAAGTGTATAATTGTAATAATAAACGTATAACAAACCTTAAAGACCCTGAACATGTAGATAATGCTGTCACTGTTAATTTTCTTGTAAAAGTTTTAGGTAATGCGATATTTGATTTACACAATCATTTTACACCAGATATTCTTCAAGGAAAATCAGGTCATAATACTTATGCTGAATCCATGAGAGGTGAGTATATTAAACGAGAAATTTATAATAAATACTTTATTAACCCTAAAACGAAACAGTTTAGATCATCAGATTGGGGTGATATTGATATTTAAGTAAATAACTCAATAAATGACTTCATTTATGTGCAACCTGTCATAGAGTTAACACATGAGTTGCACATTGCCATTATAAAAGGACAATAATGACGTTCAAGTACATCAGTCCATATCGAGACACTGCAAGAAAAGGAGGTGGGATCACGTCCACAGCGGTTTCTCTGTTAAGTAAAGCTTTAAAACAAATTCCAGTAGGATCCATAGTAAATAGAGCAATAGACGCATTACCATACGAATTTCATATACCAGGAGGTTATCAGTATTGCGGACCAGGAACTAAATTGAAAAAACGACTGGAAAGAGGCGATCCTGGCATAAACAAGTTAGATCAGGCTTGTAAAGAACACGATATCGCATATTCCACGTTTGCCGATTCAAAAAAGAGATCAATAGCTGACAAAAAGCTTGCGGACATAGCTTGGCAACGAGTAAAATCAAGTGACGCTAGCATAGCAGAAAAAGCAGCAGCTTTAGCAGTAACAGCAGGTATGAAGGCTAAAACAGCAGTAGGAGGTGGAAGAAGGAGGAGAAGGAGAGTAAAAAGGAGGTCAACCACAAGAAAACATGGAGGAAATATAAAAAGAAGACGACGATCTACAAGAAAAGGCAGGAAGAAGCCCACCGTATGGTCAATGGTAAAAAACGGGGCAGGTCTTTACCTAAGACCTTATCGTGCATATTAAATGAAAGAAATCAATTGGTCATACCACATAAAGCATTAACCAATATTGAATTATTTAAATATATTTCCTGTTTAAAAATACCATTTTTCCGCGGTGTGTTTATGAAAGACAGTTTACCAAAGAAAATGTGGCAAAATGAGACTGGAATTGTAAATTTGGATAATACTGAAGGGCCTGGCACCCATTGGGTTTGTTATAAGAAACTAAATAACAATGTATATTATTTTGATAGTTTCGGTAATTTGCCACCACCAAAAGAACTTCAAAATTACTTTAAATCTGCTAAAAACATATATTATAACTATAAAAGAGAACAACCTGATAATACTTCAATATGCGGCCATTTATGTTTGGAATTTCTAGCTAAAAGTATCAGTCACTATTGAGATGTCTTCCTATACGGTATCATTAACAGGAAAATCGTCCACTTTACGAAGTATCCTTTTTCCAGCGTTACGCTTGCAAAAAGGAAGGTTTTGGGAGGCTGCACTATTGGATTTTACAACTTACAACTCTATCCCCAATGTTACGGAAGGTAAAAATAACGTATTGCATTATTATAAGGGAAAGGATGCCGGTGGAAAATTTACAGACTTACAAGAGTGCAGGTTACCCACAGGTTCTTATGAAATTGATCATATAAATGAATTTTTGCAAACTAAAATGGGAAAAGACAATATAACATTAAAAGGTAATAATAATACGATGAAAGCTGAAATTACTTCCAAATATTATATAGATTTCACTCAACCAAACTCAATTGGTGATTTATTAGGATTTTCCAACGATGGGCCTGTATTAGAACCAGATGTAACACATTCCGGTAAGAAAACAGTAACAATATTAAAAGTCAATAGTATAGACATAACTTGTAACATTATACAAGGTGCTTACAGGGATGGGGCTAACACCCACATCATACATACTTTTTACCCAAGTGTACCACCTGGATTTAAAATTGTTGAAAAGCCACAAAACCTGGTATATCTACCGTTGAACACCACTTTCATTTCAGACATCGTGTTGAGCGTATTGGATCAAGACGGTAACTTGGTAGACTTCAGAGAAGAGCCTATTACGATTAGATTACATTTAAAATCGACACTTTAATACAAAACCATGGGTTTAACATTTAAAAGCGAACAACCTAAGGGAAACCGCATTAGTAGCTCTTCAGCTGTGGAGGAGTTAACACGCGAGAACATTCGTTTCTTAGAGAGAATTGGATTAAAATTAACCGAGTATGGATATACTGGATATAGCGCAGGGTCCAACATTCGACGAAACCCTATGGGAAAAAGAATATCACACCCACAACCCTTACACTTCATCGAAATTAAACAATAACGATGAAATTCGTATTCCCATACAAAATCAAGACATTTACACACTACCATGTGAAAGTTACTTATATATTGAAGGACAAGTTACTAAAAAGGACGGTACTACTGTTGGTACAACAGTTCCATTTATAAATAATCCTATGGCTTTCCTATTTGATGAAATTAGATATGAAATATCAGGTGTAACAGTTGATTCCACTAAAAAAGTAGGTATTACGACAACTTTAAAAGGATTAACATCTATAACACCCAATGAAACCAATTTACTTAAACCTGCCGGATGGGTATTACCTACGATTGACACGATCACTCCAAATCCAAATGGATATTTTGATTTTCATATTCCATTACGTTTGCTGCTTGGTTTTGCTGAAGATTATAGGAAAATAATATTAAATGTTAAACAAGAATTAGTTTTGTTGAGATCGTCTAACGATAAAGACATTATTAAAGCTGCAGATGCTACTACAGATGCGACTTTAGAATGGAAATTAAAATTAGACAAAATTGTATGGAGGGTTCCACATGTTAAATTGGCTGACGAGCATAGAATGCTACTTTTAAGAAAATTAAAAGCCGATCGTGATATTGTTATTCCATTTAGAAGTTGGGAATTTCATGAGCATCCCAGTTTACCTACTACGGATCGACACACTTGGACTGTTAAAACATCGAATTATGTAGAACGAGCCAGGTATATTATATTTGGTTTACAAACAGGTAGAAGAGACGCCATTACTAAACATGCAGGACAATTTGATCATTGTGACTTGAAAAATATTAAAGTTTATTTAAATTCACAATTCTTTCCATACGACAATTTAAATGTGTCATTCACTAAGAAGAAATACAGTATATTGTACGATATGTACGCGAGATTCCAAAGTTCATATTACGGTAAAACAAATACACCTTTATTACCACCTGACAAATATTTCGATGCCTACCCAATAGTTGTAATCGATTGTTCTAAACAAAATGAATCAGTAAAGTCTTCAAGTGTGGATATAAAAATAGAAATGGAATTCAACGATGCTATACCGGCTAATACAACTGCATACTGTTTAATTCTACATGATAAAATCGTAACATACACACCTTTAACTGGAATTGTTAAAAATGTATTGTAAGAACCGGTTTTGTTTCATTCCGCGAGTATAAAAGCAGAGCGTACAGACCGCTCCTCATCAGTTTGTTGCCTACTGTTGTATGGGTAGCATCGTATTCAATATGGCTTCTCCTAGTGGTACACCTGAAAATGTGGTAGATATTGAGAAGGAGATATCTGAGTTTTTAGATCCTCAAGGTCACCAGGAAGGAGGTGAACAAAACGTTTGCGGACAACTTCACGCCAGTAATAATGTTGAAGAAAAAGGTAAAAGAAGAAAGACTATACAAAAGAGAAAAAGGGATATTGAAGATAATATTTCTCCAAACATATTGAGTGAGGTATTTTTGCGAATATTTTACCCAATCTCTTCCAGTTTGGATAAAAGTGTTTTAATCGGTGTTATGAAATCTACAGATTATTCCCCTACTGTAATTTTAACTCATGGACCCAAAATGATTTTGTTTACGGACAGTGCTTGGGAATCGTTTATGAAACATTTGCATCTACTAGAATGCTATTTAAGTAGTAACATGTTTGGAAGAAAGACAAGAGTAGGACTTTTGGATTCAAATGTGGAAATTGATATCATTAAACAACGTGGTGATCATCAGCTACGGTTTAGAGACACAACAAGACATGATAACAAAATTCAACTTAATCGAGAGGAGTTTTTCATTTTAACTTGTGCTACTGAACCTATAACAAGATACTTGAGACAACTGGTGTTTTCAAGTTCGATTATTAAAGATTATCTGGAAGACACATTGGACAAACAACCGGACGCACCTATATTATACGGACCTGTGGATACTTCTATATTTAATAGAGTTCCTCATGAAGTACAAATGTGGAGACAATTGGAAAAGTACGCTCAACTACATAAGAAATCAGTAAAACAGGAAGAAGAGGAAGATGGAGGAGAAGAATCAAGTGTTAGTGATGAAAATGAAAATAAGGAAAATATAAAGATGGAAACTTAAATGACAATGGTTAGTTTTTAAAACAATAACCAACATTTTGTGGGGTTAGGCCTATTGGGGACGGTGCCCACGTTAAATATACACCAACGCGCCAACAACTGTACGGCCTGGTATAAAAGTAGTACCTACCGTGGTGTGGAAATCAGTTGACCTCCTGACTTCGTAATGAGCAGACGTGTGACCTTCAAAATGGACAAGGGAGAAGAACAACAAGTAAAGTCCAAGCCTGGTATTATTGAGTTTCAAGCGTTTCGTGGTAATGATGATAGATTCATTATAAAAGAACTTGTGTTTTTGGACATGAATACAAGTGTTCCTTATTCGTTTTTATTTAAACCACCATGTTCTTATTCGTCTTTAACTAGTAAAGCCGCTACTACCAACAGATGGATTTCAAAACACTTCCATCATATCGATTGGTATGATGGTTTTACAAGTTACACGGACTTGTATCACATTATGCATCACTTTTCAGACAAGTTTACCAATATTTACACAAAGGGGCTGGAAAAGAAAAGATGGATCGAAGGATTTACTCATGTTCCGGTTAATGATGTGGAATTGGATAAGAATTATCAATACATGCTGGAAACCATATGTATTTGTACAAAAAGCCCAGAACATGATAAAGATAGACATTGCGCTTTGAAAAATGCCTATAAACTCGCCTCTTACCTTCAAAATGGGGAAGTGGGGAGTGGTGGGGGTAACGGAGAGTATATAAGTGGGGAGCAGACAGGGACCTGGCATGAGTATTACTCGAGATTCCGAGACGACAACATCTCCGAGCAAGAAGACGATCTGTAACCTGACCATGGCATCTCACCAGTTCCTTCAGACTTTGGTCGAGCAGTTCAATGCTCACTCCAAGTCAACAATATTACCTGTAAAGAAGTGCTCGGAACTAAAAGACGAGAAGCACTACATAATCCATGCTATGAAGAAGATGGAGACTACAGTTGGGGAGGCCATCTGCTGCAGTCTCAGCGAGGCACCGTTTACTCCGGGGGATGAACCAAAGTTCCAGGTGTACCTGCCCAAGAGATTCGTCCATCTTCTACAAAACGAGGATCTTCGCTCTATTCAACCCGGGTGTCTATACCTGGTGTCCCACGGCTGCACGGGTAGCAATTCTACAGAGTTGACCATCCACATCGCTGACAAGCAGCAGTGTTAGATTTAAGTTTTAATGTTGTACATATGTTGTTGTTGTAATGTTTTATAAATAAACAAATCATAAAAGACAAAA
The DNA here is from genome assembly GCA_030545055.2 of Neoaliturus tenellus. Taxonomy (NCBI): domain Eukaryota; kingdom Metazoa; phylum Arthropoda; class Insecta; order Hemiptera; family Cicadellidae; genus Neoaliturus; species Neoaliturus tenellus. The sequence continues at coordinate 107,369,232 of CM061537.1, forward strand.
AAAAAATAAAAAAAAACAAAAAATGCAACATATCAATATGTGACAGACTTCACGTATTGATATGTTGCATTTTTTTTAAACTTCGCGGGTGACCTTGACCTTTGACCTTTGCATTTCACAATTACCCCCACTACTGTAATTACCCCCACTACCGCACTAGGATTCAAACCTGCTTGGATGCAAAGAACGGTCAGTCTGTTGCCAACTAGCAAACGATGAGCACCTTGTACGAGCTTTGCTTACAACGAGTTATAACTGACGCATCTTTATTCCAGACGGCTTTACGAGATAATATCCCTATAACAGTAAAGCAGGATATCGAGGAGTACAAGAAAGATAATAGAGGGTATTCGGGATACTCCTGGTATAGGTTCCAAGACGGGGAAAAGTTTTGTAGGCCTTGTGGCAATGCCGCCGTCAGAGACCTTCGACGGTTCGTACAGGAAGGTGGTAGAAAACAGTTTGGATTTCTAGCACCAATGTTTAGATTTGAAAACTACAAGGACACCTGTGCTATTTGTTCCATCCCTTTGTATCAATGGAAAAAGTTTAGAAGTGTTTAATTGCATCTTCCATACCCCCACCACCATCACCCCCACCACTTTTCCATGTACCTCCAAACGCTGTGCCTCGGCTTCATTTCTACTCCAGCAGCCAACCTAGCAACATCAGGATGTCCCTCAACGTCAGTTGCGCAAGTTACGAGGAGGTGAGCATCAAGACTCAGCAGGAGCTAAACGACTTATACAAGGAGTTGCAGCTGATGGTGGCACGAGGCTACCGTATAAATGTGCAAGTTTACGCTTGCAATATACGGAACACCCGGCAGTCAAAGGAAGAGCCTGGACACTCCTCGACGGCTTCCTCACCAGCGTCCATGAAGACCGAGCCAGACAACTTGGACTACTTCAGCTGACTAGCAGTTGTATTTCTTGTCCTAACCATTGTAGAATATGTATATTTTTTCATTATATTAAAGAAGTAAAAGAGCAAAAACACCTATCTTGTTACTGACATATAAGCTCAGTAACAAGATAGGTTTTTTTAAAACACAATTTGGATGACCTTGAAACTTCCCCCTCCACTGCTTTGTTACCCCCACCACTTGACTATTGGTGTACATGGCACATCGCAATTGGAAACCTCATTCCATCTTTAACAGCCACACCGACAACATCAACAATGGCAAACCTACCAACAGATGAAAGATGTCCTCACGCATGTTGTGACTTCGTCCACGAGTTGGAGAAGAGGATGCAGGAGAGGGCGATAAGAAGAAAACAGATCCACTCAGAAAATATCATGATAGTCAACGGCTATCTTTTATTGTTCGGCCTTATTATGGTTGTACTTTTCATACTGTATGGCATAGTCACATGTGTCGGCAAGGTTGCAGAAGAAAACGCTCGCCACCATCAATTGGAAAGTTTCAATGTTACTTTGTAAGTTTCCTTTTTTTTAAAACTCCGTTTGGATGACCTTGAAAATTCCCCCACTACTCCACCACACCCCCCACCACTTCACCATGTTCCTGCATGAGCATCACATCAACCGTCATTCCTTGTCCGACAAGCAACCATGGCAGACAACAACACCATCAGCCAAGCTGACTCCACTACTGATGTCGGTACAAGTACGGGTTGGACACTGTCGATCGATAGTGTACACTATTTGGAGTCAATTTGCGAACGTATGAAGGAAATACTGCGGGACAACCCTGGGATCATAATACAAATGAATTTAAATTATGATTGGTCTCAAGTTAGAATGCAAGGGGACGACAACAACGGTCAACAATCTCCACAATATTCGCCCATGTCCCCGATCTATCCTTACGGCGAGTCTGACGTCGATGAAGATGAGGCTGATGAAGATGCAGGGGACAACGAGGCTGAAGAGGAGTAAGCTTCATTCCTTTTTTTAAAACCTAAATTGGATGACCTTGAGAATTCCCCCTCCACTATTTCCTTTTTTAAAACCCAAATTAAGTGACCTTGAAAATATCCCCTCCACGTACTTTTGGTTTACCCCCTCTACTTTTCAATACTGTTACCACAGTCTGTAGCTCACATCATTCCTTGCTTAGCTATCATGGCGGACAGCACTCTTTCTCGAGTTGACTCCACTACGGATGAAGAATGGCCATTTTCCTGGAATGTTCATCTGCAAGACTCGGCAGAAGTGGATATGTTGCATGAAAAATTGGTGTATGTATTAAACGAAAACCCCAACATTGAATGTAGAATGACTATGGATTTCGATGCGACAGGGGTCCACACTCAACCTTCCACTTCCAGCCAGCCTGAGCCTCAGCTACAGCCGAAGAACTTTACACATCTTTACACTCCAATACGGCCGGAGGATGTGGTTATCAGCGAGGCAGACTCTACTACAAGTTATATTGAGCCAACGAATTGGAAGCTTGTTGTTGACACCTTACACAAGGTCGACTTAGTTTGTGACAAATTAAAGGAAATGATGATGCAAGATCCTGGTCTTCGTTTTAAAATTGATTTGTTTTTCATCTGGGGAGCACCTGCACGGGGCTCTTCGTCTGACAGCTCTCCAAGTACAACGGACGAGGAGGAGGAGGACGACTAGTTATCTTTTTTAAAACTCCGTTTGGATGGCCTTGACCTTTCCCCCTCCACTGAGTTTATTTAAGGTGCACTCTCAATGACTGCAGCATCATTTCATCGCGCACCTTCACCACAGCAACATGGAGAGTCAACTCAACTACTGTTGCGAACGGAAATGTTTTTCATGGCCGAATGACATTGATGTTGCGGATGGCCTGGCGTGTAGAAAATGTGAAGCTTTTGGTCAATGCATGTGTAAGTGCAAGTCTTGGAAGAAGCCGAAACCGGAGTTGAAGACATTCCATGTGTACCAGATGAGAGGGCATAAGTACACTTGTTGCCCTGAACGTTGCATTGAATTCACATTAAAACAGCTAACTGGCTGCAAATTGTGCAACAATCATTTTGCAGGTTTTTGCAAACATTATTTAGGAGCCTGTCAGTACAGATCAACTTGGCATACAGAAGCACTCACTATCAATGAAATCGCTATAGATACACAAGAGTAGTCTTTCTACTCTTTTCTTTTTTTAAAACTCCATTTGGATGACCTTGACCTTTCCCCCTCCACTCACCTTAGTTTATATAAGCTCCATTCCTGCTGGCCACGGCATCACTTCATCTTGCTCCCTCGCCAAAGCAACATCAAGTATGGAAACTAAGCGTGTCTCATGTTGCGAGCATAAGTGTTTAGAGATACAAGGCGTCGTCCATTGTGCAAAGAAGCTTTGGGAGGAAGAGACAGGGACAACCTATTGCTGCGAGGGCAAGTGTTTCCTACTACCAAGATGGCAAGTGGACGGGCTGGCCTGCCGGCAATGTGAATGCTTCGGATGTTGCAGGTGTAGATGCAAGAACCAACAGCTGCCACCACCGGTACTACAAACTTTCAAAATCTACAAATCCAACTACTTTTACACTTGTTGTCCGCAGCGGTGTATTAAATTTCATTTCTCCAATCTTACCAATTGTCGGAAGTGCTACGGACAACCTGATGGGTGGTGCACCTGTTTTCTGGACTCCTGCCGCTACAGATCGGATTGGTTTACAGATCCGTTGGAAATTGATGAGGTCGCCCAGGAAGCACAAGAGTAGTCTTTCTACTCTTCAACTTTTTTAAAACTCCATTTGGATGACCTTGACATTTCCACCTCCACTTCCCCATATACCTAGAGTACACAGAGCCTGACAGTCAGTCACTCGGTGGCTGTCGTGGGGTGCGCATCGGTGTCGGCGCTCCGTTGTTAGGTTTTCAAGGTCACAGTAATATCAAATTGTTGGTGTTGTTCTGGTTCAAGGTCACCTGAGGGATAACCGATTGCCCATTTAGGCAGGGTCATGTCAGAAACTCGAGTTTAACTTGGCACTTTTGCCGTTTCTCGTCGAAAATTCGCTCCAAGTGGTCAAGGTCACGGGGACTCTGACTGAAACTCGGAGCGTAGTGCGAGAAACGGCAAAAGTGCCAAAAAATTTTAAGTTTCGGCGTGACCTTGACCTCAGTGGCGTCGGTGACATCATTTTGATGACGTAAGGGGTGATGACGTCATCAGCACGTCATTTCTGTGACGTCATGGGTGTGACGTCATAGAAATGACGTCATTAGTGATGACGTCATCGATGACGCAATCGATGACGTCATCGATGACGTCATCGGTGAGGTCATTGACCTCGATGACGTCATCCCTCAGGTGACCTTGAACTGGGCCAGCACCAACAATTTGACACTACTTTTATCTTATACCTACACTATTTGTGAGGTCTGTTTATTGTAATTATTTTACCTCGTCTAGACTATGTTATCATAAATACAGTTAGTAATAAACGCTTTATAACTTAGTGTTCAAGAGAACCATCATATAAGCTAATTGTTGTCTAAACAAAAGTGAAAAATAACCCGAACTAGGCAGCTCTTTTAAAGGTACTACATACAAATACTACAGAAAAGACTTACCTGGCTTTTCATGGTGGTAGAAACTCCAAAAATAAATTGTCCAAGAACACAAAACTGAATAACGTCAAGATCAACGTCTGGCTAGTTCAGACCGGTTCAGACCACCAAATACTGAACAAAATGGCGAACTTTGTGGTGGAATTCGGGCAGAACGGAATTATGGGTAGGATGCAAATTTTCAACAAGCTATCTGCAAACTAACTGCAAACCTTCCAAAAACCATCTGCAAATTATTAGCGAACGGTTTGCAAACAAATTACAAACCAATCGCAAACTAATTGCACATTATGTGCAAACGATCTAAATATCCGTTTGAAAACTATCTGCAAATCATTTGCAAACAACATGCAAATTTTCTGTGAATTATATTCAAATTATTAGTTAATTTAAATTCGCAAACAAAATGAAAATTTTCAACAAACTTTCAAAATGTTTGCAAACAAAAGTTTTCGCATGCAAATTTTTTAAACATTTTCTGTAAATTAATTTTAGAAAATTTTAATTTAAAAACCAATGAAAACCAAATGCAAATTTGCAGAAAGTTTTCATGCTATCTGGGTTGTTATCAATGAAAATGGTCAATTTTTGTTTTGTTAAAATTTAACTAACAGCAAAAGTTACGCGTTATTTTATTGATTATAAAAATTTATAAAAATAATAAAATTAAATTGAAATAGTAAATTTTAACAGGTTATTTATCACAAAATGAAAACAAATAAAAATTTAAAAAATCCATTTTTTTATTTATTTATTTTTTTTATTATTGTTAGACATTTTAGATTTAAACGTTGATTTTAATCTCTATACCTGTAAATTACCGGTTGTTATAGAATATCGTACTCACATCGATAGTTTTAAAATAGAAAAAAAAGTGCACAAACAAAAAATATTTTAACATATTTTTAAAAACCCAATTCAAGAACATTACATTTTAATAAGCCTACCTCTTTTATTTTATAGTACACTGTTAGTTTGAATAATCAGTAGCGGTAGCATGTACAACTGTACTTGAATTTGCAATACTTGTTTTCTATTTCCTCTGCTGCGCTGTTGACACTATTTGATGTATGTTTTGGTGTGTGTAAAAGAAATGAATGAAGAATACTTATTTGATTTGATTCGAAAACAAATATCCATAATTTAATAATGTCTTTGATTATGTTAAAAATACAGTTTAATATACAGCCTACACGATGTAATTTGATCTAAATGAAATTGAAATTTTACCATAAACCCTGAATGACGTTGAGTGTCGAATAAAATTTGTTATGTAATATTTTTCAGATCCTCATTCAATGATGATGTTGATTCTTTAATTGTATGATTTCATGTTACAGATCCGATCCGACGGAGTGGTCCGGTAAGTCGGAATGGGTGTATTTCGTGGGAATAGGATACGCAGCAGCTGCAAGTCGGGTAAACGAGTGACTTTAGTGGTGGCCTTTAGAAAGGCCGTTTGTGGGGCGTGCGACGAGGCACGGTGGCGGGGAAGAGTCCGCGCTTAGCCGCCGAAACCGTACAGAGTGCGGCCCTGGCGTTTCAGAGCGTAGACAACGTCCATGGCGGTGACGGTCTTCCTCTTGGCGTGCTCGGTGTAGGTGACGGCATCCCTGATCACGTTCTCCAGAAACACTTTGAGCACACCGCGAGTCTCCTCGTAGATCAGCCCGGAGATACGCTTGACTCCACCACGACGGGCGAGACGGCGGATGGCCGGCTTGGTGATTCCCTGGATGTTGTCGCGGAGCACCTTACGGTGACGCTTCGCTCCTCCCTTTCCGAGCCCCTTTCCTCCTTTGCCACGTCCGGTCATCTCGATAGGCTGCGCTGAGTCGATATGATGAGGTTACTTTTTTTTTTTTTTTTTTTTTTTTTTGATAGGGAGGTGAGAATGCATTTACGCACACCCTTGCTCCTGCAAGGGTAGTGTGGGACTCGCCAGAAGGCACTACCCACTAAACTCACCTCCCCCCTCCAATTCCAGGTTTTGGAGGGCGAATCGCAGCTTGGGCGGGAATCGCCATGGCTGCTGGTTGGGAACTCGAACTATCTGAAACAAAGAGACATGGCCGGGATTCGTGTGTCGGACGGGTTTCCGTCAGTCAGGTGAGTCGCTTTCAGCTCGTGGTGTTCACGGCGGGTCGTCGAGGATTGCGACTGGGCGTGGTCTCCAGTCTTCCGCGATGTCGTGTCGGTTGCAGAGTTCCCTGATGTGGGCGAACTCTGACTCAGCGGCCCTCTGAAAAAGGCGACATGTTTTTTGTTTGGTGAACTCATCCAGCGTGGGGACACTCAAGGAGTTGCGGATCGTCGCGTTCCTGACGAACCAGGGTTGGCGAGTCACCCTCCTCAGCGCCTTGGACTGGATGGCTTCGAGTCTCCGTCGGTTGGTCTTGCTGGCGAGGGCCCACCACGCCTCAGAGGCATAGGTCACACAACTGCGAATGATCGTCAGAAACAGCATGACCTTGACTCTGATCGGCAGCGGGCTCCTCGCGGCGAGCAGCGGCCACATGAAGCCCAGGATGGAGTTGGCCTCGTTGATCTTCCTGTCGACGTGCTTGTGGAGATGGAGGCCCGAATCCAAGGTGACGCCCAGGTATTTCACTGAGGTCTTCCAAGGGATTGGGTCCCCATCCAGGTGAATGTCCGGGGGGGCTGCTCGAGGCATCCGGCGTCTCTTCTTGAAGCAGATGGCGTTGCTTTTGTCGGCGTTCACTTTGATGCGCCACTTCTGGAGCCAAGGGGAGAGGGCGTCCATCTGGCGTTGCATCACAGTGGCAGCCTGAGCCGGACGGCAGCTCCTGCAATGCAGGAAGGCGTCGTCCGCGTAGAGAGAGATCGTGACACCTGGAACAGTCGGCATGTCATTGGTGAAAATGAGGTAGAGGACTGGGCCCAGGACGCTCCCCTGTGGGACACCAGCCTCTACCGGTCGGGCGGCTGAGAGTTTCCCCTCCACGCAGGTCTGGAATGTTCTGCCTGTCAGGTAGGACCTGAGCAGGTGAACGGCGGCGGTTGGAACTGGGGACTCGTTCAGCTTGAAGAGGAGACCTTCGTGCCACACCTTGTCGAACGCTTTGCTGACGTCCAGGAGCACTGCAACAGAGCACAAGTTGAGGTTGTGGTTGTCGACCAGCTGGTTGAGCACTCGGATGAGTTGCTGGGTCGTTGAGTGCCCCCGACGAAAGCCGAACTGCTCCGGCCTGATGAAGCCCTCCAGGAAGGGCGAGAGCCTCGCGAGGAGGAGTCGCTCGAAGATCTTGGAGATGGTCGGCAGGAGGGAGATGGGCCGATGATTTTGCGGGAAGAGATGGTCTTTCCCGGGTTTGGGGATCATGATGATCTTGGCGACTTTCCAGCAGGCCGGAAAGTGGTGGAGGCGGAGGGCGGCGTTGAAGATCTCCAGGATCCAGTTGATGACGAACGGAGGAGCCGACTGAAGGGCCCTGGAGCTGATGCGGTCAAGCCCTGGGGCTTTCCGTGGTTTCAGCCGCCGGATTGCATCCTGCACCTCCGGCAGCGTGAAGGGCTCCAGGGCGTCATCAGGCGGCTCGTCGAAGAAGTTCTCCATGAAGGTCTCCACTCTCTCCTCGTGATCCTCGTCGAAGATGTCGTGGTTTGTTTGGAATTGGTCGTGCATGCTCGTTGCGAAGGCCTCCGCCTTGTCCTCTGCGGTGAACGCCATCCCGTGCTGCCCGTGCAGTGGTTGGGATGTCTGCTTCACGCCCCGGATCTGCTTGGCTGCCCTCCAGACACTGCCCCCCTCGACCGTGTGTGGAGACAAACCGGTCCCAGGACGTTGTTCGGAAATCGTCAACGAGTGACTTGATTTCACGGTTGCGGCGGTTGAGTCTCCTCCTCACGTCGGGGTGCCTGGTTTGGCGCCACAGAGTCCGGAGGCGGTTCCTGCAGGAGATGACGTGCCTGATGTTGTCCGGCAGCTCGGGCTTGGCTGCTCTCGGCGGTGCTGGGCTGGATGCGTCGGTGATGGAGTCCGCGAGGAGAGCGTGGAGTTCCCTCGCAGAGCGGTCGAGGTCGTCTGTGTCCCCGTGGTCCCGGAGAGGAATGCGGCGTTCCTCGACGAGGTCGTGGAACAGCCGCCAATCCGTTCTCACGGCGGACGGCGTCGGTGGAAGTCGTGTGGTTGGAGCCGCGTCGATGGTCAGGAGCACTGGAGCGTGGTCCGACGACAAGGCGTTCAGGACGGCTGCAGTCACTGGGAACGGGACATTCCTGTGGACAGACAGGTCAAGGACATCTGGGCGGTGTTGCGGGTTTGCCGGGAAGAAGGTCGGTTCCAGCGGAGCTGTCACATCGACGTCCCCAAGGTGGTCGAGCAGCCTGCGGAGGGCTTGTCCCATTGGGTTGGGCCTCCGGGAGTTCCAGCTGCCGTGCTTCGCATTGAGGTCCCCCGCGAGCAGGATCGGACCGTCTCCAGCAAGCACTGTCCGCATCGTTCGCCCGTCGAAGCGACGCCCGGGAGGGTGGTACGCAGCAATGAGCTGGATTTCCACCCCTCCGACGTGCACGAGGACTCCCGATGTTTCCAGTGTGCCGGAAGCGGTTTGGCTGCGCCTGTGAACAAGACGTCGATTAATGAGGATGGCAACTCCACCTCCAGGGTTGAGACCGTGGGGTCTTGGTGGTCGGTCCGTCCTGTAGATCTCGAAGGACGGGATCCTGAAGACATCTCTGTCGGTGAGGTGGGTCTCGCAGATGAGTGCGACGTCGACGTCCAGGTCTGAGAGAAAATAGAACAGTTCGTTCTTTTTCTCTCTCAGACCATTGGCGTTCCAGGCGATGACTGTGAGGGCCCTATCCATCGCTGAGGAGTGTGAGGAGACTGGTCATGAGCTCAGCGATGAGCTCGGCCGGGCTCTTGTTCTGCGAGGTGAACAGCAGTGGGATGGTCTTCGTCAACCAGAGGATGAGTTGCCTGACAGAGACCGAGTCTCCGGATCGCCCCACGCTGGAGGACGGGGCCGGGGTCTCAGTCACCGGAACTGGGTGTGCTTGGGCAGTTGGGGCTGCGGCGGGCTGGGTTGCATTGGCTGAAACAGACTTGGTCAAAGCACGTGATGCAGAGTGGCGTGGCCGCATCCTCTTGCGGCCCGTGTCGGTCTCCGAGTCACTGACGTCGCCCTCGGCGGCGGTGTCAGCAAGAGAGGAGAGCGAGGGGTCCCTGACATCTCGAGGTTTTCTGCCCTGCCCGCGTTTCCTTCTTGCGGACTGGCGCCGGGGGTCCTGTTGGGCTGGAGGAGAAGACTGGTGTTGGCTGGGTGACACAGGAGTTGCCGGGGGTGGCATGACATGGCGACCTGGACTAGGCACAGGTGCAGGTGCTGGCGCTGGAGTCTGCAACGGTGGCGATTTGTCCGACCCACCGGCAACCAAGGCAAAGGACCCCCGTGAGAGTCCCGCCTTTGGAAGCCGTTTGGGGGGCTTCGCCTGTTGGGGTTTGCCTCGAGTCGGTTGTCTGGAAGTCTGACGAGGAGGCTGCTTTGAAGTCTGCCTGGCGGACTCGGCATCGCGGCGTTTCTTCGAGGCAACGGCGTCCTTGTGTGCGATGCATCCCCTGTAGCTCGCAGGGTGGTCACCGTCACAGTTGCAGCAGCGAGGCACGTTCTCGTCTGCAGCGTCGCAGTCTCGGCGCGCGTGCTCACCACCACACCTAACGCAACGCGGAGGCAGGTTGCAGTTGGAAGAGCCGTGGCCGAAGCGTTGGCACCTGAAACATTGGTTGACAGTGCCCTTCTGGGGCTCGAAGGGGTCGACGGTCACTTGCACCCCAAGGATGGTGGAGACGTTCCACAGCTCGGCCCACTTACCAACCTTCTTGATTTTGAGAAGGAAGGTGTTGGTGTTGGCTCGTGAGCCAGCAGAGCGCCTCGTGAGGGGCATCACCAGGGTGGGCGTGAAGCCAAGGCTTTTGACCTCGTTGACGATGACAGTTGGATCCGTCGAGTGGTGGATGCCACGGATGGTCGCCTTCAGCTCTGCGTCCTCCTGAAGACTGAAGGTGTGGAAGTCCACGTGCTTGTCGGTCAAATGTCTTTGGAGAGACCTGAAAGCAGACACAGTTCTTGCCGTGACGTGGAGTCGGTCTCCCCTGAACTTGGCGTCGAATTCCCTGGTGACGTCACGCAGGGACATGACGAAGAGTGGCCAGGTCCCGTCGATGGCCGTCGGTGCGATCACGATGGGCGGGATCTTGTCTCGTGTCGAAGGTTGGGTTTGTTCGGATCTCTTGTTGAGACCGGAAGTCGAGCGGACTGTCCCGACCGTGGTGTCAGTGTCGGAACCGGAGCTCAGGATGGCGGGTCCTTGAATGCGTGATCTTTTGTGACCACGACGTTTCACTTCGGACCATTGCTGGTCATCTGCATCCATTGTTTCCCCATCGGAGTGGGGGAGGGGGGGAAATTCATCGGGGGGGAGGAGGGGGGGGGAGTGGCCCCCATTGGTCTCGGAAGACCCCGGGGGGTCATCCATGATGCTCTGCAACAGTTGCTGCACCTGTAACAAACACGGTTAGTGAAACACTCGGTGGCCTTGAGAAAGGCCGTTTGGAGAAACGGCCGATCTGGGGTTTTGGGCGGGCTCGGCAGCTGCCGCTCGGCTTGCGGGGCTCCCTCCTGCGTTTCTCGTGTCCCACGGGTGCCAGGAAAGCCACTCGCGGTCACGCGCGATCGAAGCCCCGGTTGGCCCAACGACCTGGCGGACACCGACACGGGGTCCCCCGGCACTTGCCACCTGCACCCTGGCAGGACTCCGCAACAGCGGACTTCACCCGGGCCCTCTCCTAATGTCCCGGGTGGAATCGGCGTTGCTGGGCTGGGCTGCTTTCCCGGAACCGCACCTGAAACAGCGAAGTTAGTGGTCGGGATCGGTGGCCTTTGGAAAGGCCGTTTGGTGGATTCCTCGAGCGGGACTTTTGGGCTGCCGTGGGCCGGAACCGCTGACTGCCCGGACTTCCCGCGTCGATTCCTCTCTTCCTCGGCTGGGCCTGGACCTCCGGAGATGGGTACCGCGTCCGGCTGAAACAGCGAGGTTAGCGGTGATACATGATGAGGTTACCGGTTACTGTCGGGGTTTTGTCGATTCGGGCTGCGGTTTGCAGCGCTCTCATTGGTCGGGAGCGTCCGGCCAATGGGGAGCGCCGCGAACTGCGTTGCGAGTCGACAAAACCCCCGCTTGGAGCGCCGTGTCGACATTCGTCTCTCGTCTCATCACCGAGTAGCGCTACACTATGGCCCGTACCAAGCAGACCGCCCGTAAGTCCACCGGAGGCAAGGCTCCGAGGAAGCAGCTCGCCACCAAAGCCGCCAGGAAGAGCGCACCGGCCACCGGAGGAGTCAAGAAGCCCCACCGTTACAGGCCCGGCACGGTCGCCCTGCGTGAGATCCGTCGTTACCAGAAGAGCACCGAGCTGCTGATCCGCAAGCTGCCCTTCCAGCGTCTGGTCCGTGAGATCGCCCAGGACTTCAAGACCGAGCTCCGCTCCGACTTTCCAGAGCTCCGCCGTCATGGCCCTGCAGGAGGCGAGCGAAGCCTACTTGGTCGGACTCTTCGAAGACACCAACCTGTGCGCAATCCACGCCAAGCGAGTCACCATCATGCCCAAGGACATCCAGCTGGCCCGCCGTATCCGCGGAGAACGCGCCTAAGCTGCTACGCCCTGGCGCCCCTCGCGCCCCATCAAACGGCCTTTCTAAAGGCCACACATATTCCCTCGTTTCGCCACTGACTCAGTCGCTCATTGCCCCGCACTCATTCCTCTCACCTGCTACGCTGTCCGTACCCGCCCCCCACACCACAACACCGAGCCCACTATCTTCATTTCAGTTTCACCAATATCATATCACCGTCCAATGATCAAACTCTGCTGAATCAACATATGTGTTAATACCATGTTATTACCCACTTTTAACAACCAACTTACTATACCACAATTATATCATTATCTACTTTTCTACGAATATCATCGCCCCAGCACAAATTTCAACTGATTATAAAATATTCAATAGTTTCCCATCGTAATATCCGCGACACAATTAACCATCTCAATCAATCTATGTATTGTACATCAATTTATTTATCCGTAAGGGCTATAAAATAAACACTATTGCTGCTGCACACACACCGTACTTCAGATAGCATAACTGACCCTCTAAATAAAAAAAAAAAAAAAAAAAAAAAACATGGACTCGTTTATACAAATAATTTTCATCTTCCAGTCCAACTGTAAACTTGAGATTTCATATTAAATAGCATTTATTATTATTATTATTATTATTATTATTCTTATTATTATTATTGTTATTTTATTGTTGTAAATAACAGAAATGTAAACACTGTAAATTACTTACTTTGTAAATATAACCTCAAAAATACAACTATACAAAGGAACTGGCGGAGTAGCCCCCCTTGAACCGCGGACAAGTCTATAATTACATTTACTTGTGTAACTGACTAACCATTTCAGGCATAGAAATAATTGTGTGTTTTACTGTTCGGGAGTTGTAGTTTTATTTTTATATTGTCTCAACAGTAGTACATATGAAGCGAAAAAAATTGTCAGTTTGAATTGAACAATGTGATTTTTATGACGTATCATGATACATTTACGACCAACTACCGTTAACACGACGTCGTGTCAAATATATGTTATACCTACAAAGATGCTGACAAAAGACAGATACCTTTCGGGTGAAGTTTGTTTTGTTTAGGTTAGTCTTGGTTAGGTTAGTTTTGGTTAGGTTAGTTTTGGTTAGGTTAGTTTTGGTTAGGTTAGTTTTGGTTATGTGAGTTTTGGTTGGGTTAGTTTTGGTTGGGTTAGTTTCGGTTAGGTTAGTTTTGGTTAGGTTAGTTTGGGTTAGGTTATATACCATTTAGTTAGGTTTGACAATATCAGTTTAAGTTATATTAGATTAGGATAGAATATTAAGTCCTGATACTTAAATATAAAGTCGTTGCATTTTTTTAAGGTCGTTCTGTTATTCATGGGTGGGTTCATGAATTGGTGGACGAGCCTATAATTACTTTACATGTGTAACTGATTCACTATATTTCAGGCATAGAAATAATTGTGTGTTTTACTGTTTGGGAGTTGTAGTTTTATTTTTATATTGTCTCAACAGTACATATGAAGCAAAAAAGTGTCAGTTTGATTTTAACAATGTGATTTTTATGACGTATCATGATAAATTTACGACCAACTACCGTTAACACGATGTCGTGTCAAATATATGTTACACCTAAAAAGTTGCTGACAAAAGACAGATACCTTTCGGGTGAAGTTTGTTTTGTTTATGTTGGTATTTTTAGGTTAGTCTTGGTTAGGTTAGTTTTGGTTAGGTTAGTGCAAAACGGATGGTCATAGTATTGTTGACTTATATGAAAAATGTAATAATTTGTAGCAACAGGTTGGATAAGGTCAGGTTGGATTTTTTTTATGTTCGGTCAAGAATTAATGTAAATTTTATGTGTATTTCGTATTTGACACCAAATGTTCATATAAAATGTAATGTAAATTAACTATACTTTATATAAATGTAGCACTAAATATGTTTTACACATGTCGTATAATTCAGGGCACCTTCACATGAGAACACTGTTACACACATCACATGTCCACGTAGCAAGTGAGTCAATCTTCAACCATCGGGTAGCACTCCAATGTCAGAGGTAAAGCAGTTTAGATAGTAGTAATAATGAACTGTTTATGCCTCGGTATTTAGGGTAAAGCTGAAGCTAAGTGGCAAAACGAGTGATTCGGTGGTGGCCTTGAGAAAGGCCGTTTAAAACTAGCGGGCACTAGGATGCAGAGCGAGGCACGTCTACTTCTTTTTGGCCGCAGTCTTCTTTGGGGTCTTGGGCTTTTTGACCGCCGCCTTCTTGGGTTTCGGGGACTTGGGCTTCTTGGTCGGCGGCTTGGAGACCTTCTTCGCCTTGGGTGATTTGGCGGGCTTGGCCGCTTTCGGCTTGGCGGCTGCTGGCTTCTTGGCGGTCTTCTTCGCCGCGGTCGCCTTGGGTTTCTTCTCTCCCTTGGGTTTGGCAGCGGCAGGCTTCTTGACCGTCTTCTTGCCGGCGGAGGCGGACTTGCCCTCTCCCTTGACGGACAGCTTGAACGAGCCGGAGGCCCCCTTGCCTTTCGGTTGGGTGAGAGTACCGGCGGCGACCGCCGACTTGAGGTACTTGCGGATGAACGGTGCAAGCTTCTCGGCGTCAACCTTGTAGTTGGCGGCGATGTACTTCTTGATCGCCTGGAGAGACGAGCCGCCTCGCTCCTTGAGGTTCTTGATGGCGGCGTTCACCATGTCGGACGTCGGCGGGTGAGCGGCTTCACACGGGGCTTCTTGCTCGCCGCCGCTTTGGATTTCTTGGCGTAGTTGTGGCCGGGGCCGGTGCACTAGTTGCCGAGTCTGCCATCGTTGAGTTGACGGGAGGATTCGATAAATTTGCCCAGTCGTTGTTGTCGTGAGGTTCCAGTGGGCCGGAAGAGCCACTGCGGCTGTTTTAGGGCGGTGCCCTCTTCAGCCTTGGCTAGGGTTTGTGGATGCGGTGCGACACTACGGCAGGGCTTTTTTTGTTTTTTCTTTCGATGCCTGCTTTCGTGCCGGGGTGTGGTTAGGCGTAAGCGGTTGACTCCGACATTACGGTAGGACTTTTTTTGTTTTTTCTTTCGTTGCCTACTTTCATGCCGGAGGGGGAAGGGAGCCACTGCGACCAGGACTTTGAATAATCAGAAGACTGCCTAAACGATATGCCTGCGCAGTGGGGGTAGGGTTGAGGTTTGCTACGGTCGTTATGGAGTTACTGTGAGGTGTGCGGTTTGTGGTTATTGGCTGGTTACGGAGGCAGGTCTAGGTTAGAAAGGTGGTGGATTGTGAGGGTTTGGCGGTCGGTGAAGTACGGGTCGAAGTAAGGTGTTAGGATTTTCTGAGTGGCGGGCTTTGTCGAGGTATCGGGTGTTGAGGTGAAGAAGGAAGTCGCGGAGGTGGTGGGATGTTATGGGCTTCGTAAGCCGAGTGGTTACGGGCCCATGGGGGAAGGTGAGAGGCTAGGCGGAGGGCTCGTCTCTCGGTCATCTCCAGATTGGAAATGTGGCGGTCGGGGAGCGTCAGAGGAGGGGGTGGGAGTACGTGAGGACGGGACGAATTACAGAGGTGTAGAGGCGGGCGAGGACTGTAGTGGAGCAGGGTTGGCGGCGGTTGTTGAGGACACGGAGTGCCCGAAGGCGGGTGGTGGCTCGGCGTTTGGAATCCTTGATGTGAGGGATGAAGGAGAGGTTTGAGTCCAACTTAACACCCAGGTAGGTGCAGGATTTTCGGAGGTCAAGACGGATGTTGTTGAAGGTGATGGATCTGATTTGGTACGGCGGTAGCGACGGAGTGGAAGTTGAAGAAGCAGAGTTGGGTTTTGGAGGCGTTGAGGAGGATGCGCCAGCGGTTGCAGTAGGTCAGGTAATTGTCGAGGGTTTCGGAGGTTTTGCGGAGTAAGGTGTCGTGCCTACGTTCTGAAACCCAGAACGCCGTGTCATCGGCGAACTGGGCCAGGCCGCAGGAGGTGTCGGTGGGGTTGAGGGGAACGGGGGCTGGGAGGTCACGGACGTACAAGATGTACAGGAGAGGACTTATGGCGGAGCCCTGGGGGACCCCAGCCATAAGGGTGAAGGGGGTGGAGAGGTTGCCATGTAGCCGGATTTGTGCGGTGCGTCCATCAAGGAAGTGGGAGATCCATCGTACGATGGGGGCAGGGAACTGGAGTGCCAGCAGCTTGGCCCGGAGGCCGTTGTGCCAAACCGTATCGAAGGCCTTTTGGACATCCATCAGGGCTAGGATTGTGGGGCGGTGGAGCGAGTTGTTCGTCTGGAGGCATGTGACGACCCGCAGAAGCTGGTCGTACATGTTGACTCCAGGCCGAAAGCCGCTTGGGTGTTGGGGAGGAGGCCTAGGAGGTTGAGATGGGAGTGGAGCCTTGCGGCAAGGATTTTCTCGAAAAGTTTCGAGAGGGTCGAGGTGAGGGATATGGGCCGGTAGTTGGATGGGTTTCTAGGGTCCTTGTGGGGCTTGGGGAACAGGATGACATGGGCATGTTTCCATGCCCGTGGGGAGTAGCCGAGGTGGAGGACGGAGGTGTAGAGGACGGTAAGTAGGTTGATGAGTAGTGGAGGGGATTTTCCTGATCAGAAGGTTGGATATGCCGTTTAGGACCGGGGGCGGTGTTGCGGAGGCGTTTGCGTTTGAGTAAAATTTCGTCAGGAGTGATTGGTCGGAGGAGTTCATGGTCTGGAAGGACTGGGGGAATAGCGTCAGGTGGTCTGAAGAGGTCTGGTTGCCGGTCAACAAGGTCGTTGATGTGTCGGAAGTGTGCCTCATCAAAGTCGGGGTGTTGTGGAACGGAATGGATGGCGGCCAGGCAATCGCGGAACGCCTCGGCCTTGCCTTGGCTGTCCGCGACGACTGTACCGTCAACCAGGAGGGGGGATGTTTGGGTGGGAGGGTTGTTTGTGCGTTTGACGAGACGCCAGAACGCTCGGGGGTTGTTGTGGAAGTCGGAGTCCGCCCTCTCGCACACCTTCATTGCCCTGGTGTCCCTGAAGGCGCGCATGGCAACCTTGACACGTTCGACCAGAGCCCTGTAGGTGTCGTGAAGGTAGGGGGAGGAGGGGTCTCGGAGAAGGAGACGACGAACTCGTCGTTTCGCTTTGATGAGGTCAAGTACGTCAGGGGGCAGTCTCAGTGGGGTGTGGAGGACACGTTTTACGGGGATGGCAAGGTCTTTCGCCGTGACAATGGCAGAGGTGATGGGTTGTGTGGAATTCCTCGACTTGGGCAGGGGTGCGGGGTGGTTGGGCACGGGTCAGGGGGTCGAGGGAGGTGGTCAGGGAATGGGTGAATAGATCCCAATCCGCGCTTCGATAATCAGTGATTTCGAATGCTTCATGGGAGTCTACCTTGTAGGGAAAGGACCTGATTTCAAGTCGAAGATCAGGGGGACATGGTCGGAGCCCAAGTCGTGGCCGGAAGGATTTTAAGAATTTTACTGGATAGTGCTGGTGAGGTAATGAGTTTGTCTGGACAGGTCGGGACTTGACCCTCATGGCCCGGGTATCGGGTGGGGGGTGTTTGGTGGTGGTGGAGACCGGAGTCGATGAGGAACCGGACTAGCAGCCTACCTTGGGGTGTAGTAGTACGGTCCCAAGGGCTTGGTGGTGGCTGTTCAGATCGGCCGCTATTACCAGTCTCGGGTGGGTAGCGGCGACCTGGGCCATTAGGTCAACTAGTTCCGGGGTGAGGGGGGTTGTATGCAAAGTGAGCAGGGTGATGGGTCTTGTCTGGGGAGATGGATCGTGGCCATGAGGGCCGAGTGTGGGTCACCTGGGAGGGGGGAGTGTCTGACGTCAAGGTCAGAGCGGAAGGCAATGGCGAGACCGCCGGAGTTTGGGAGGTGGTCACGGCGAATGAAAGTAAAATTTGGAGGAATGCTGTACGGTTTGGGGTAAGTTTGGTCTCGTTCAAGGTCAGAATGTCCAGTTTGAAGTCGTCGGTCAGGGTACGGAGTGCGGAGCGTTTGGTGTAGAAGGAGTTGAGGTTGATGTGGCAGATGCGGAGGGAAGACTTGGACTTGTTAACAACTACCATGGGAGGGACGCTTGGAGCCGGTGTGGATAACATTCAGGCCTGAGCCCACGGTTTGCAAGATTGTGCGCGTGTCGAACAGACGTTTTGTGACGCTGTTGACGGTGTCACGCACCCTCTGCTGGCCGTGAGCTGGGACTGAGGTGAGGAGGAGGGTGAGTAGGGCGTCAAAGGTGCGTTTGAAGCCCTCACTGAGGACGGTGAGGAGTTGGTCCAGGAAACCATTTAGGACATCATGGGTGACGAAGGCCTGAGGGGAGGGTTGGGGTTGTCGTGGGCGGTTCCGTCGTCAGTGTCCTGTCGGGTGTCTGAGGGGGTGGTAGTGTGGGTGGAGGGTGCGGAGTCAGTTGCTGTGGCTGGGGCGCCGTCAGTGGCGGGCACGTCAGGGTGGGTCGGGGGGGCGAGGGTGGTCTCGGGGCGGAGGGAGGGGAAATCCGAAAGTTCAGATTCCAGGGGTTGGAGGTGGGGGCGGTGTTGGGTGTGACGATCCTGACGGGCGGGCTGCGTTGGGGTCGGTCGGGTCACGGGGATAACGGGGCATTGGCGCTGGCCGGTGTAGTGGCCCCACTTGTTGCAGGTAGCACAGTACGGCCTTGACAGGTCGTGCCCGTCGTGGCTGCACTGAGCGTCCCTGGGCACAGTAATTTGCCCAGTTCGATTTTCGGGATCCGCGCCCTGACTACGTACCGTACAGAAGACGCCACAGCACACGTTCACTTTGTCTTTCACCAACGGTGTTTTTGGCCGTTTTACAATTATAAAACGAATCACAGAACCACCAATTTAGTATATATTCATTAGAGAAATATTTAAAACAGTGTACTACTAACCAGTCTCTTGGAAAATAACCGTCAAACGTCAATCCGAACACGGTTTTTCATATTTAACAACGTCCGTAACGAGATTACACCCTCGCCCAGGACAGTGTGGACTCGTAAAACTATTTATAAAATAAATTCCAGTAAGTTTAATACCAGAAAATGTGTTGATAATGGTAGTGCGGATTCTGCTGTAAAATAAAACCCCACATCAGTTTGTGCGAACAAGGGGTAAAGAGTTTAGAGACTGTTATTCGCGGCCCAGTTGACACAACTTCAGAGTCGGTAATAACACAGGTTAGAGATACAACACATTGTACATTTAGAAATATAGACTTTGTTTTGACCAATATTTCTAGATGATTTACTCTAGTATAATTTAGTAATTAAAGTAAAACAAAAACCAGAAGATGTTAACCTTTAAACTGTGTATTATCGTCAGTTATACTTGTGCAAAAACGCATACAACAATGTTTTCATTTCAAGAGGTACTCGAAATACACGGTAGTATGCACTTTGCATTGTGCGATGTATGTATCAATCATACCCTCCATAGTTAAACTTGTGTTCATTCACGGACTCAAATTTAAGGTAAACTCTTACTAAAATGTAGAGAAACTAGTACAAAGAATAGGCAGTGTGGTCGTCGCCGCTTGCCACATCCATAAGACCTTTCTATTAAAAATCATACCGCCAGATGATATAATTATCTGATTGTTGAAATAAAAATTTTGAGTACCAGGGGGACCGAGCTTAAGCTCGGTAAAATTATTACTTTCGTTTCTCACACAAAACTCGTTCGCTCCGCTCACTCGCCAGGCGGAAGGTTTGCTGCACATTGGTATGATTTTCCTAAAACCACAGGTTAAAGATGTAACACATTGGTTTATTTTATCTACAGTTATCAGCTGATTTTTGTTCAGTTAAAAAATTTCCATAAGGATAACATGGGATCTTTGAAGGGCTCTAGCGCGAAAACCGGATTTTTCCCAGCTATGGGACCAGCTCCAATCGATTTCTGGTGGCCAAAACCCCCATATTCCAAAATTTGAAGGAAATCGTCGGAGCCGTTTTTTAAATAATTGTGCAAGCAAGCAAGCAAGCAAACAAGCAAACATTGCTCGTATAAGAGTATAGGATTTTGATTTCCATGGAAACTCAAATTTTGTTGTTTTATTTAACATAGTCGTGAATTTTAAAAGTAAACATGAGGATGTTTATCTTTGAAAATTCAAAACTCTTTTTGGGTGTCCTTCTTGTAAAGAATTAAATTATATCTACGTAATTTGGTGGTAAGTGATAGTTAAATATGCTCTAAAAACAGCCCATTTTCTTTAAATGAATCCTAAACTACTTTGTTGTATCCAAGGAAACTAAGATTAACTTATTTAAAATATATATATATATATATATTCTCGGTGAATTATTTTAAAAAACAGTAAGAAAACATCAAATGTTCTGCACCGCATTTATCTGTTAAACATACTCCTTTCTGTTACCTTCAATAAATACCAAACAAATGCCGGTAAGCAGTTTTTCTGAAATTGAAGTCCTTAAATAATAATTTTAAAATCAATTTCACGTTTCCTGGGGAACCATAATTGTTTCTGACATTTTCTCTTCGAACATTCAAACTGAGAGGTGAATTTCAAACAAAATAAAAACATTCTCACTGAACCCCATCCTCTGGGTTGTTTTAAGGTTACACTGTAACTTAAATATTTTAATTTAAATTCAGTGTCCTAGGAAACGAAATTAATTATCATCCATATAGGCTAGATGTGTAAATCAAAAGAAATTTAGTAACATCTTATTTGTATTCCTTCACTAAAAAAAAAATTCAGCATCGAGTCATAAGTATTATTTATACATTTATATCATGTCGTATATATACATTTAATAAGCGGTAAATTAAATAAAACTACTAGATAACACTCTTGTAATACCTAAACATTAGTCAATTAAACGTTGTTCAAGCGTAACACGCAGCAGTTTTTACGTAATCGTCATCGAAAGTTCACCGGGCGAGATATATGCTCGCAACCCGGAGAAATCTCCTCCGTTCCCCGTCAAACGGCGTCGCGCGCGGCCGCTGGTCTGATTACGTCCTACCATTGGTCACCACTGATCGACCAATCAGGTGACACCTGTTGGCCACGCCCACCTATATATACCGAGTGTACCGCACTCGAGCTATATATTTCTATCTCGATCAAAGGACACGTGCCGACAACCCGTGCACTGTCAAATTTCAAAATTTTATTGTGAACCAACCGCTGGCCCTACGGTCACCGGAGACCCCTCATTTTCTTCGTCTCAGTTAGATCTACACAAATGTGAAGGTGGAAACTCGTTATCACTGTTATTTCGCCAGTTATTCGCGCTTTTTCACGAAAACTTCGGCGGCCGATATCTCCGTTACGGATCTCGTTAGAATACTGCAGATTGCTTCTATCGGTAGTATGGGACCGTACCTTTATTTCATCCAACCGCAAGTTTCTCTCTAAAATGCACGGTTTTCGAGTAATCGTCGAAAACGTTCAGGGGAAGCGACGCCAACGGTTGGCGGGCGGCGAAGCCCGTCCGCGGGTCACAGTTTTTCCGTGCTCGCGCTGTGTCAGCCGAGGTGACAACTGTGATGCTGGCTCCAAGGCGACCCGAAGTGGTTCCTTGGTTCCTTGCCCTGGCGAACGTTGGGATCTTTCAATTGTTGTATGTATCAAACAGCATTCTGGTCCAAATGGCCTTCCATAATATTTTATTTTGAATTAATTAATTTTAATATTTATTATAACTATTGTTATCAATGAAAATGGTCAATTTTTGTTTTGTTAAAATTTAACTAACAGCAAAAGTTACGCGTTATTTTATTTATTATAAAAATTTTATTATAAAAATTTATAATAATAATAAAATTAAATTGAAATAGTAAATTTTAACAGGTTATTTATCACAAAATGAAAACAAATAAAAATTTAAAAAATCCATTTTTTATTTATTAATTTTTTTTTATTATTGTTAGACATTTTAGATTTAAACGTTGATTTTAATCTCTATACCTGTAAATTACCGGTTGTTATAGAATATCGTACTCACATCGATAGTTTTAAAATAGAAAAAAAAGTGCACAAACAAAAAATATTTTAACATATTTTTAAAAACCCAATTCAAGAACATTACATTTTAATAAGCCTACCTCTTTTATTTTATAGTACACTGTTAGTTTGAATAATCAGTAGCGGTAGCATGTACAACTGTACTTGAATTTGCAATACTTGTTTTCTATTTCCTCTGCTGCGCTGTTGACACTATTTGATGTATGTTTTGGTGTGTGTAAAAGAAATGAATGAAGAATACTTATTTGATTTGATTCGAAAACAAATATCCATAATTTAATAATGTCTTTGATTATGTTAAAAATACAGTTTAATATACAGCCTACACGATGTAATTTGATCTAAATGAAATTGAAATTTTACCATAAACCCTGAATGACGTTGAGTGTCGAATAAAATTTGTTATGTAATATTTTTCAGATCCTCATTCAATGATGATGTTGATTCTTTAATTGTATGATTTCATGTTACAGATCCGATCCGACGGAGTGGTCCGGTAAGTCGGAATGGGTGTATTTCGTGGGAATAGGATACGCAGCAGCTGCAAGTCGGGTAAACGAGTGACTTTAGTGGTGGCCTTTAGAAAGGCCGTTTGTGGGGCGTGCGACGAGGCACGGTGGCGGGGAAGAGTCCGCGCTTAGCCGCCGAAACCGTACAGAGTGCGGCCCTGGCGTTTCAGAGCGTAGACAACGTCCATGGCGGTGACGGTCTTCCTCTTGGCGTGCTCGGTGTAGGTGACGGCATCCCTGATCACGTTCTCCAGAAACACTTTGAGCACACCGCGAGTCTCCTCGTAGATCAGCCCGGAGATACGCTTGACTCCACCACGACGGGCGAGACGGCGGATGGCCGGCTTGGTGATTCCCTGGATGTTGTCGCGGAGCACCTTACGGTGACGCTTCGCTCCTCCCTTTCCGAGCCCCTTTCCTCCTTTGCCACGTCCGGTCATCTCGATAGGCTGCGCTGAGTCGATATGATGAGGTTACCGGTTACTGTCGGGGTTTTGTCGATTCGGGCTGCGGTTTGCAGCGCTCTCATTGGTCGGAAGCGTCCGGCCAATGGGGAGCGCCGCGAACTGCGTTGCGAGTCGACAAAACCCCGCTTGGAGCGCCGTGTCGACATTCGTCTCTCGTCTCATCACCGAGTAGCGCTACACTATGGCCCGTACCAAGCAGACCGCCCGTAAGTCCACCGGAGGCAAGGCTCCGAGGAAGCAGCTCGCCACCAAAGCCGCCAGGAAGAGCGCACCGGCCACCGGAGGAGTCAAGAAGCCCCACCGTTACAGGCCCGGCACGGTCGCCCTGCGTGAGATCCGTCGTTACCAGAAGAGCACCGAGCTGCTGATCCGCAAGCTGCCCTTCCAGCGTCTGGTCCGTGAGATCGCCCAGGACTTCAAGACCGACCTGCGTTTCCAGAGCTCCGCCGTCATGGCCCTGCAGGAGGCGAGCGAAGCCTACTTGGTCGGACTCTTCGAAGACACCAACCTGTGCGCAATCCACGCCAAGCGAGTCACCATCATGCCCAAGGACATCCAGCTGGCCCGCCGTATCCGCGGAGAACGCGCCTAAGCTGCTACGCCCTGGCGCCCCTCGCGCCCCATCAAACGGCCTTTCTAAAGGCCACACATATTCCCTCGTTTCGCCACTGACTCAGTCGCTCATTGCCCCGCACTCATTCCTCTCACCCGCTATGCAGTCCGTACCCCGCCCCCCAC
Organism: Neoaliturus tenellus; assembly: GCA_030545055.2. Taxonomy (NCBI): domain Eukaryota; kingdom Metazoa; phylum Arthropoda; class Insecta; order Hemiptera; family Cicadellidae; genus Neoaliturus; species Neoaliturus tenellus. The sequence continues at coordinate 107,393,056 of CM061537.1, forward strand.
ACCACAACACCGAGCCCCCACTATCTTCAATTCAGTTTCACCAATATCATTTTACCGTCCAATGATCAAACTCTGCTGAATCAACATATGTGTTAATACCATGTTATTACCCACTTTTAACAACCAACTTACTATACCACAATTATATCATTATCTACTTTTCTACGAATATCATCGCCCCAGCACAAATTTCAACTGATTATAAAATATTCAATAGTTTCCCATCGTAATATCCGCGACACAATTAACCATCTCAATCAATCTATGTATTGTACATCAATTTATTTATCCGTAAGGGCTATAAAATAAACACTATTGCTGCTGCACACACACCGTACTTCAGATAGCATAACTGACCCTATTAAAAAAAAAAAAAAAAAAAAAAAAAAAAAAAAAAAAAAAAAAAAAAAAAAAAAAAACATGGACTCGTTTATACAAATAATTTTTATCTTCCAGTCCAACTGTAAACTTGAGATTTCATATTAAATAGCATTTATTATTATTATTATTATTATTATTATTCTTATTATTATTATTGTTATTTTATTGTTGTAAATAACAGAAATGTAAACACTGTAAATTACTTACTTTGTAAATATAACCTCAAAAATACAACTATACAAAGGAACTGGCGGAGTAGCCCCCCTTGAACCGCGGACAAGTCTATAATTACATTTACTTGTGTAACTGACTAACCATTTCAGGCATAGAAATAATTGTGTGTTTTACTGTTCGGGAGTTGTAGTTTTATTTTTATATTGTCTCAACAGTAGTACATATGAAGCGAAAAAAATTGTCAGTTTGAATTGAACAATGTGATTTTTATGACGTATCATGATACATTTACGACCAACTACCGTTAACACGACGTCGTGTCAAATATATGTTATACCTACAAAGATGCTGACAAAAGACAGATACCTTTCGGGTGAAGTTTGTTTTGTTTAGGTTAGTCTTGGTTAGGTTAGTTTTGGTTAGGTTAGTTTTGGTTAGGTTAGTTTTGGTTAGGTTAGTTTTGGTTATGTGAGTTTTGGTTGGGTTAGTTTTGGTTGGGTTAGTTTCGGTTAGGTTAGTTTTGGTTAGGTTAGTTTGGGTTAGGTTATATACCATTTAGTTAGGTTTGACAATATCAGTTTAAGTTATATTAGATTAGGATAGAATATTAAGTCCTGATACTTAAATATAAAGTCGTTGCATTTTTTTAAGGTCGTTCTGTTATTCATGGGTGGGTTCATGAATTGGTGGACGAGCCTATAATTACTTTACATGTGTAACTGATTCACTATATTTCAGGCATAGAAATAATTGTGTGTTTTACTGTTTGGGAGTTGTAGTTTTATTTTTATATTGTCTCAACAGTACATATGAAGCAAAAAAGTGTCAGTTTGATTTTAACAATGTGATTTTTATGACGTATCATGATAAATTTACGACCAACTACCGTTAACACGATGTCGTGTCAAATATATGTTACACCTAAAAAGTTGCTGACAAAAGACAGATACCTTTCGGGTGAAGTTTGTTTTGTTTATGTTGGTATTTTTAGGTTAGTCTTGGTTAGGTTAGTTTTGGTTAGGTTAGTGCAAAACGGATGGTCATAGTATTGTTGACTTATATGAAAAATGTAATAATTTGTAGCAACAGGTTGGATAAGGTCAGGTTGGATTTTTTTTATGTTCGGTCAAGAATTAATGTAAATTTTATGTGTATTTCGTATTTGACACCAAATGTTCATATAAAATGTAATGTAAATTAACTATACTTTATATAAATGTAGCACTAAATATGTTTTGGAGACCTTCTTCGCCTTGGGTGATTTGGCGGGCTTGGCCGCTTTCGGCTTGGCGGCTGCTGGCTTCTTGGCGGTCTTCTTCGCCGCGGTCGCCTTGGGTTTCTTCTCTCCCTTGGGTTTGGCAGCGGCAGGCTTCTTGACCGTCTTCTTGCCGGCGGAGGCGGACTTGCCCTCTCCCTTGACGGACAGCTTGAACATACATCACCACATAATTCGCCGCCCAGCAGTCGTCGAGTGAAGTGTCCAGTGCGCAGCTAGAAGTCCGAAGACCGAAGACCGAAGTCTCCTGCCAGGAATTGGAGCCCGGTCGCCGCCAGCGGAGTCAAGCTCGCCGCCTTCGCCACGCCCAAGGAGAGGTATCACCGCTAACCTCGCTGTTTCAGCCGGACGCGGTACCCATCTCCGGAGGTCCAGGCCCAGCCGAGGAAGAAAGGAATCGACGCGGGAAGTCCGGGCAGTCAGCGGTTTCGGCCCACGACAGCCCAAAAGCCCCGCTCGAGGATTTGGCCAAACGGCCTTTCTAAAGGCCACCGATTTCGCCCACTAACGTCGCTGTTTCAGGTGCGGTCCCGGGAAAGCAGCCCAGCCCAGCAACGCCGATTCCACCCGGGACATTAGGAGAGGGCCCGGGTGAAGTCCGCTGTTGCGGAGTCCTGCCAGGGTGCAGGTGGCAAGTGCCAGGGGGACCCCTTGCCGGTGTCCGCCAGGCCACGACGCCAGCCGGGACCGCGGTCGCCCGCGCCCCGTCCCACGGCCAACAGGAGGCCCGTTTGGTCGTTTGTCCAAACGGCCTTTCTAAAGGCCACCGAGCGAACAACTAACCCAGCTTGTTGCAGGTGTCCTCCGAGCTGGAGACCGAGTCAGAAGGCCCTCCGGGGCCTCCCCCGTTGACTCCAATGGAATTTCCCGACCTCGACCCCCCCCAAGGGGGGACGACCGACATGTCATCTGGATGGATCACGGTCGACCGGGGTGCGAAGAAGAGGCGCCTCCTGCAGACCCACACCGCTCCGGACACCGGCTCTGACTCGGACACGTCGGTGCAGACGGTCCGCTCGACGGGTCCAGTAGCCCAATCAACGACTGACAAAATCCCCCCCATTGTGGTCGCCCCATCCTTAATCGACGGGACCTGGCCGACCTTTGTCATGTCACTTCGAGATGTGACCACCGACTTCACCGCCAAGTTCAGGGGCGACCGGCTCCACATCACTGCCACTAATGTTGTCAGTTTCAGGTCGCTCCAGAAACACCTGAGCCAGAAGCGTGTGAACTTCCACACCTTCTCTCTGGCAGAGGAAGCCGAACTGAAAGCAACGATCCGTGGACTCCACCACTCCACCGACCCCACCATCATCATCAACGAACTGCGGAGCCATGGCCTCCAACCAACCCTCATCGTGCCTCTCACTCGGCGATCCACCGGCTCTCGCGCCCCGACGAACACCTTCCTCTGCAAAATCAAGAAGGTGGGCCAGTGGTCCAAAATCTGGACCATTGAGTCAGTCCTTGGCGTCCAGGTGTCGGGGGAGCCGTTCGAGCCTGAGAAAAACTGTGTCAATCAATGTTACAGGTGCCAGCGGTTCGGCCACGGGTCTCGGAACTGCAACCTCCCCCCTCGCTGCGTCCGGTGTGGCGGAGACCACGAGCGGAGGAGCTGTGACGCCCCCGACGAAACCGTGCCTCACTGCTGCAACTGTGGCGGAGCACACCCTGCCAGCTACAGGGGCTGCGTCGCCCACAAGGACGCCGTCGCAACAAGGAAGCGCCGAGACGCCGAGGCATCCAGACAGACTGCGAGACAGCCTTCCAGGCACCCTGCAAACAGCCAAACCCGACAGGCGAAGCCCCCCAGACGGCTTCCGAAGGCGGGACTCTCACGAGGGTCTTTCGCCTTGGTCACCGGCGGGAAGGACAACACGCCTCCACCAGCGACACCAACGCCTGCCCCCCGTGTTTCTGTACCTGTTTCAGGTAGTTCTGACATGCCTCCTCCAGCGCCCCCGGCAGCAACCAGCCGACAGCAGGCTGCGCCGCCGGCCCGCCAGGAATTCCAACGTCCAACAGCGAGGAGGAAACGCAGGAAGGGCAGGAAACAACAGGACCCCAGGGACCAGTCCCTGTCCTCCCTTGCGGACACTGCAGCCGAGGGGGACGTCAGCGGCGACGAAACTGACTCGAGCGTCAAGCGGAGACGGCCACGCCGCCCAGCACCGCATGCACTGACCACCTCTGTTACAGGTCGTGCGACCCAGCCAGCTGCACCCCCAGCCACCCATGCGCCATCGGTTCAGGCGGCCCCATCCACCAGCACCAGGGAGGCCGGAGACTCGGTCTCTGTCAGGCAACTCATCCTCTGGTTGACGAAGACCATCCCTCTGCTGTTCACCTCGCAGAACAAGAGCCCGGCCGAGCTCATCGCTGAGCTCATGACCAGCCTCCTCACACTCCTCAGCGATGGATAGGGCCCTCACAGTCATCGCCTGGAACGCCAATGGTCTGAGAGAGAAAAAGAACGAACTGTTCTATTTTCTCTCAGACCTGGACGTCGACGTCGCGCTCATCTGCGAGACCCACCTCACCGACAGAGATGTCTTCAGGATCCCGTCCTTCGAGATCTACAGGACGGACCGACCACCAAGACCCCACGGTCTCAACCCTGGAGGTGGAGTTGCCATTCTCATTAACCGACGTCTTGTTCACAGGCGCAGCCAAACCGCTTCCGGCACGCTGGAAACATCGGGAGTCCTCGTGCACGTCGGGGGGTTGGAAATCCAGCTCATTGCTGCGTACCACCCTCCCGGGCGTCGCTTCGATGGGCAAACGATGCGGACAGTGCTTGCTGGAAACGGTCCGATCCTGCTGGCGGGGGACCTCAACGCGAAGCACGGCAGCTGGAACTCCCGGAGGCCCAACCCAATGGGACACGCCCTCCGCAGGCTGCTCGACCACCTTGGGGACGTCGAAGTGACAGCTCCGCTGGAACCGACCTTCTTCCCGACAAACCCGCACAACCGCCCAGATGTCCTTGACCTGTCTGTTCACAGGAATGTCCCGTTTCCGGTGACTGCAGCCGTCCTGAACGCCTTGTCGTCGGACCACGCCCCAGTGCTCCTGACCATCGACGCGGCTCCAACCACTCGACTGCCCCCAACGCCGTCCGCCCTGAGAACGGACTGGCGGCTGTTCCACGACCTTGTCGAGGAACGCCGCTTTCCTCTCCGGGACCACGGCGACACCGAGGACCTCGACCGCTCTGCGAGGGAACTCCACACTCTCCTCGCGGACTCCATCGCCGACGCATCCAGCCCAGCACCGCCGAGAGCGGCCAAGCCCGAACTGCCGGACAACATCAAGCATGTCATCTCTTGCAGGAACCGCCTCCGGACACTGTGGCGCCGAACCAGGCACCCCGACGTGAGGAGGAGACTCAACCGCCGCAACCGTGAAATCAAGTCACTCGTTGACGATTTCCGAACAACATCCTGGAACCGGTTTGTCTCCACACTCACGGTCGAGGGGGGCAGTGTCTGGAGGGCAGCCAAGCAGATCCGGGGAGTGAAGCAGACGACCCAACCACTGCACGGCCAGCACGGGATGGCGTTCACCGCAGAGGACAAGGCGGAGGCTTTCGCAATGTGCATGCATGATCAGTTTCAGACAAACCACGACATCTTCGACGAGGACCACGAGGAGAGAGTGGAGACCTTCATGGAGAACTTCTTCGACGAGCCGCCTGAGGACGCTCTGGAGCCCTTCACGCTGCCAGAGGTGCAGGATGCAATCCGGCGGCTGAAACCGCGGAAAGCCCCAGGGCTTGACCGCATCAGCTCCAAGGCCCTCCAATCGGCTCCTCCGTTCGTCATCAACTGGATCCTGGAGATCTTCAACGCCGCCCTCCGACTCCACCACTTTCCGGCCTGCTGGAAAGTCGCCAAGATCATCATGATCCCCAAACCTGGGAAAGACCATCTCTTCCCCCAAAATCATCGGCCCATCTCCCTCCTGCCGACCATCTCCAAGATCTTCGAGCGACTCCTCCTCGCGAGGCTCTCGCCCTTCCTTGAGGGCTTCATCAGGCCGGAGCAGTTCGGCTTTCGTCGGGGGCACTCAACGACCCAGCAACTCATCCGAGTGCTCAACCAGCTGGTCGACAACCACAACCTCAACTTGTGCTCTGTTGCAGTGCTCCTAGACGTCAGCAAAGCGTTCGACAAGGTGTGGCACGAAGGTCTCCTCTTCAAGCTGAACGAGTCCCCAGTTCCAACCGCCGCCGTTCACCTGCTCAGGTCCTACCTGACAGGCAGAACATTCCAGACCTGCGTGGAGGGGAAACTCTCAGCCGCCCGACCGGTAGAGGCTGGTGTCCCACAGGGGAGCATCCTGGGCCCAGTCCTCTACCTCATTTTCACCAATGACATGCCGACTGTTCCAGGTGTCACGATCTCTCTCTACGCGGACGACGCCTTCCTGCATTGCAGGAGCTGCCGTCCGGCTCAGGCTGCCACTGTGATGCAACGCCAGATGGACGCCCTCTCCCCTTGGCTCCAGAAGTGGCGCGTCAAAGTGAACGCCGACAAAAGCAACGCCATCTGCTTCAAGAAGAGACGACGGATGCCTCGAGCACCTCCCCCGGACATCCACCTGGATGGGGACCCAATCCCTTGGAAGACCTCAGTGAAATACCTGGGCGTCACCTTGGATTCGGGCCTCCATTTCCACAAACACGTCAACAAGAAAGTCAACGAGGCCAACTCCATCCTGAGCTTCATGTGGCCGCTGCTCGCCGCGAGGAGCCCGCTGCCGATCAGGGTCAAGGTCATGCTGTTCCTGATGATCGTTCGCAGTTGCGTGACCTATGCCTCTGAGGCGTGGTGGGCCCTCGCGAGCAAGACCAACCGACGGAGACTCGAAGCCATCCAGTCCAAGGCGCTGAGGAGGGTGACTCGCCAACCCTGGTTCGTCAGGAACGCGACGATCCGCAACTCCTTGTGTGTCCCCACGCTGGATGAGTTCACCAAAAGCAAATCATGTCGCCTTTTTCAGAGGGCCGCCGAGTCGGAGTTCGCCCACATCAGGGAACTCTGCAACCGCCACGACATCGCGGAAGACTGGCGCCCACGACCAGTCGCAATCCTCGACGACCCGCCGTGAGCACCACGAGCTGAAAGCGACTCACCCGATTGACGGAAACCCGTCCGACACTCAAATCCCGACCATGTCCTTTTAGTTTCAGATAGATCCAGACACAGACCAGCAGCCATGGCGATCCCGCCCAAGCTGTGATTCGCCCTCCACAACATGGAAATGGAGGGGGGAGGTGAGTTTAGTGGGTAGTGCCTTCTGGCGAGTCCCACACTACCCTTGCAGGAGCAAGGGTGTGCGTAAATGCATTCTCACCTCCCTATCAAAAAAAAAAAAAAAAAAAAAAAAAAAAAAAAAAAAAACAGCTTGAACGAGCCGGAGGCCCCCTTGCCTTTCGGTCGGGTGAGAGTACCGGCGGCGACCGCCGACTTGAGGTACTTGCGGATGAACGGTGCAAGCTTCTCGGCGTCAACCTTGTAGTTGGCGGCGATGTACTTCTTGATCGCCTGGAGAGACGAGCCGCCTCGCTCCTTGAGGTTCTTGATGGCGGCGTTCACCATGTCGGACGTCGGCGGGTGAGCGGGCTTCACACGGGGCTTCTTGCTCGCCGCCGCTTTGGATTTCTTGGGCGTAGTTGTGGCCGGGGCCGGTGCACTAGTTGCCGAGTCTGCCATCGTTGAGTTGACGGGAGGATTCGATAAATTTGCCCAGTTCGATTTTCGGGATCCGCGCCCTGACTACGTACCGTACAGAAGACGCCACAGCACACGTTCACTTTGTCTTTCACCAACGGTGTTTTTGGCCGTTTTACAATTATAAAACGAATCACAGAACCACCAATTTAGTATATATTCATTAGAGAAATATTTAAAACAGTGTACTACTAACCAGTCTCTTGGAAAATAACCGTCAAACGTCAATCCGAACACGGTTTTTCATATTTAACAACGTCCGTAACGAGATTACACCCTCGCCCAGGACAGTGTGGACTCGTAAAACTATTTATAAAATAAATTCCAGTAAGTTTAATACCAGAAAATGTGTTGATAATGGTAGTGTGGATTCTGCTGTAAAATAAAACCCCCACATCAGTTTGTGCGAACAAGGGGTAAAGAGTTTAGAGACTGTTATTCGCGGCCCAGTTGACACAACTTCAGAGTCGGTAATAACACAGGTTAGAGATACAACACATTGTACATTTAGAAATATAGACTTTGTTTTGACCAATATTTCTAGATGATTTACTCTAGTATAATTTAGTAATTAAAGTAAAACAAAAACCAGAAGATGTTAACCTTTAAACTGTGTATTATCGTCAGTTATACTTGTGCAAAAACGCATACAACAATGTTTTCATTTCAAGAGGTACTCGAAATACACGGTAGTATGCACTTTGCATTGTGCGATGTATGTATCAATCATACCCTCCATAGTTAAACTTGTGTTCATTCACGGACTCAAATTTAAGGTAAACTCTTACTAAAATGTAGAGAAACTAGTACAAATAATAGGCAGTGTGGTCGTCGCCGCTTGCCACATCCATAAGACCTTTCTATTAAAAATCATACCGCCAGATGATATAATTATCTGATTGTTGAAATAAAAATTTTGAGTACCAGGGGGACCGAGCTTAAGCTCGGTAAAATTATTACTTTCGTTTCTCACACAAAACTCGTTCGCTCCGCTCACTCGCCAGGCGGAAGGTTTGCTGCACATTGGTATGATTTTCCTAAAACCACAGGTTAAAGATGTAACACATTGGTTTATTTTATCTACAGTTATCAGCTGATTTTTGTTCAGTTAAAAAATTTCCATAAGGATAACATGGGATCTTTGAAGGGCTCTAGCGCGAAAACCGGATTTTTCCCAGCTATGGGACCAGCTCCAATCGATTTCTGGTGGCCAAAACCCCCATATTCCAAAATTTGAAGGAAATCGTCGGAGCCGTTTTTTAAATAATTGTGCAAGCAAGCAAGCAAGCAAACAAGCAAACATTGCTCGTATAAGAGTATAGGATTTTGATTTCCATGGAAACTCAAATTTTGTTGTTTTATTTTAACATAGTCGTGAATTTTAAAAGTAAACATGAGGATGTTTATCTTTGAAAATTCAAAACTCTTTTTGGGTGTCCTTCTTGTAAAGAATTAAATTATATCTACGTAATTTGGTGGTAAGTGATAGTTAAATATGCTCTAAAAACAGCCCATTTTCTTTAAATGAATCCTAAACTACTTTGTTGTATCCAAGGAAACTAAGATTAACTTATTTAAAATATATATATATATATATTCTCGGTGAATTATTTTAAAAACAGTAAGAAAACATCAAATGTTCTGCACCGCATTTATCTGTTGAACATACTCCTTTCTGTTACCTTCAATAAATACCAAACAAATGCCGGTAAGCAGTTTTTCTGAAATTGAAGTCCTTAAATAATAATTTTAAAATCAATTTCACGTTTCCTGGGGAACCATAATTGTTTCTGACATTTTCTCTTCGAACATTCAAACTGAGAGGTGAATTTCAAACAAAATAAAAACATTCTCACTGAACCCCATCCTCTGGGTTGTTTTAAGGTTACACTGTAACTTAAATATTTTAATTTTAATTCAGTGTCCTAGGAAACGAAATTAATTATCATCCATATAGGCTAGATGTGTAAATCAAAAGAAATTTAGTAACATCTTATTTGTATTCCTTCACTAAAAAAAAAATTCAGCATCGAGTCATAAGTATTATTTATACATTTATATCATGTCGTATATATACATTTAATAAGCGGTAAATTAAATAAAACTACTAGATAACACTCTTGTAATACCTAAACATTAGTCAATTAAACGTTGTTCAAGCGTAACACGCAGCAGTTTTTACGTAATCGTCATCGAAAGTTCACCGGGCGAGATATATGCTCGCAACCCGGAGAAATCTCCTCCGTTCCCCGTCAAACGGCGTCGCGCGCGGCCGCTGGTCTGATTACGTCCTACCATTGGTCACCACTGATCGACCAATCAGGTGACACCTGTTGGCCACGCCCACCTATATATACCGAGTGTACCGCACTCGAGCTATATATTTCTATCTCGATCAAAGGACACGTGCCGACAACCCGTGCACTGTCAAATTTCAAAATTTTATTGTGAACCAACCGCTGGCCCTACGGTCACCGGAGACCCCTCATTTTCTTCGTCTCAGTTAGATCTACACAAATGTGAAGGTGGAAACTCGTTATCACTGTTATTTCGCCAGTTATTCGCGCTTTTTCACGAAAACTTCGGCGGCCGATATCTCCGTTACGGATCTCGTTAGAATACTGCAGATTGCTTCTATCGGTAGTATGGGACCGTACCTTTATTTCATCCAACCGCAAGTTTCTCTCTAAAATGCACGGTTTTCGAGTAATCGTCGAAAACGTTCAGGGGAAGCGACGCCAACGGTTGGCGGGCGGCGAAGCCCGTCCGCGGGTCACAGTTTTTCCGTGCTCGCGCTGTGTCAGCCGAGGTGACAACTGTGATGCTGGCTCCAAGGCGACCCGAAGTGGTTCCTTGGTTCCTTGCCCTGGCGAACGTTGGGATCTTTCAATTGTTGTATGTATCAAACAGCATTCTGGTCCAAATGGCCTTCCATAATATTTTATTTTGAATTAATTAATTTTAATATTTATTATAACTATTGTTATCAATGAAAATGGTCAATTTTTGTTTTGTTAAAATTTAACTAACAGCAAAAGTTACGCGTTATTTTATTTATTATAAAAATTTATAATAATAATAAAATTAAATTGAAATAGTAAATTTTAACAGGTTATTTATCACAAAATGAAAACAAATAAAAATTTAAAAAATCCATTTTTTTTATTTATTTATTTATTTTTATTATTGTTAGACATTTTAGATTTAAACGTTGATTTTAATCTCTATACCTGTAAATTACCGGTTGTTATAGAATATCGTACTCACATCGATAGTTTTAAAATAGAAAAAAAAGTGCACAAACAAAAAATATTTTAACATATTTTTAAAAACCCAATTCAAGAACATTACATTTTAATAAGCCTACCTCTTTTATTTTATAGTACACTGTTAGTTTGAATAATCAGTAGCGGTAGCATGTACAACTGTACTTGAATTTGCAATACTTGTTTTCTATTTCCTCTGCTGCGCTGTTGACACTATTTGATGTATGTTTTGGTGTGTGTAAAAGAAATGAATGAAGAATACTTATTTGATTTGATTCGAAAACAAATATCCATAATTTAATAATGTCTTTGATTATGTTAAAAATACAGTTTAATATACAGCCTACACGATGTAATTTGATCTAAATGAAATTGAAATTTTACCATAAACCCTGAATGACGTTGAGTGTCGAATAAAATTTGTTATGTAATATTTTTCAGATCCTCATTCAATGATGATGTTGATTCTTTAATTGTATGATTTCATGTTACAGATCCGATCCGACGGAGTGGTCCGGTAAGTCGGAATGGGTGTATTTCGTGGGAATAGGATACGCAGCAGCTGCAAGTCGGGTAAACGAGTGACTTTAGTGGTGGCCTTTAGAAAGGCCGTTTGTGGGGCGTGCGACGAGGCACGGTGGCGGGGAAGAGTCCGCGCTTAGCCGCCGAAACCGTACAGAGTGCGGCCCTGGCGTTTCAGAGCGTAGACAACGTCCATGGCGGTGACGGTCTTCCTCTTGGCGTGCTCGGTGTAGGTGACGGCATCCCTGATCACGTTCTCCAGAAACACTTTGAGCACACCGCGAGTCTCCTCGTAGATCAGCCCGGAGATACGCTTGACTCCACCACGACGGGCGAGACGGCGGATGGCCGGCTTGGTGATTCCCTGGATGTTGTCGCGGAGCACCTTACGGTGACGCTTCGCTCCTCCCTTTCCGAGCCCCTTTCCTCCTTTGCCACGTCCGGTCATCTCGATAGGCTGCGCTGAGTCGATATGATGAGGTTACCGGTTACTGTCGGGGTTTTGTCGATTCGGGCTGCGGTTTGCAGCGCTCTCATTGGTCGGGAGCGTCCGGCCAATGGGGAGCGCCGCGAACTGCGTTGCGAGTCGACAAAACCCCGCTTGGAGCGCCGTGTCGACATTCGTCTCTCGTCTCATCACCGAGTAGCGCTACACTATGGCCCGTACCAAGCAGACCGCCCGTAAGTCCACCGGAGGCAAGGCTCCGAGGAAGCAGCTCGCCACCAAAGCCGCCAGGAAGAGCGCACCGGCCACCGGAGGAGTCAAGAAGCCCCACCGTTACAGGCCCGGCACGGTCGCCCTGCGTGAGATCCGTCGTTACCAGAAGAGCACCGAGCTGCTGATCCGCAAGCTGCCCTTCCAGCGTCTGGTCCGTGAGATCGCCCAGGACTTCAAGACCGACCTGCGTTTCCAGAGCTCCGCCGTCATGGCCCTGCAGGAGGCGAGCGAAGCCTACTTGGTCGGACTCTTCGAAGACACCAACCTGTGCGCAATCCACGCCAAGCGAGTCACCATCATGCCCAAGGACATCCAGCTGGCCCGCCGTATCCGCGGAGAACGCGCCTAAGCTGCTACGCCCTGGCGCCCCTCGCGCCCCATCAAACGGCCTTTCTAAAGGCCACACATATTCCCTCGTTTCGCCACTGACTCAGTCGCTCATTGCCCCGCACTCATTCCTCTCGACCGCTATGCCGTCCGTACCCGCCCCCCACACCACAACACCGAGCCCCCACTATCTTCAATTCAGTTTCACCAATATCATTTTACCGTCCAATGATCAAACTCTGCTGAATCAACATATGTGTTAATACCATGTTATTACCCACTTTTAACAACCAACTTACTATACCACAATTATATCATTATCTACTTTTCTACGAATATCATCGCCCCAGCACAAATTTCAACTGATTATAAAATATTCAATAGTTTCCCATCGTAATATCCGCGACACAATTAACCATCTCAATCAATCTATGTATTGTACATCAATTTATTTATCCGTAAGGGCTATAAAATAAACACTATTGCTGCTGCACACACACCGTACTTCAGATAGCATAACTGACCCTATTAATAAAAAAAAAAAAAAAAAAAAAAAAAAAAAACATGGACTCGTTTATACAAATAATTTTCATCTTCCAGTCCAACTGTAAACTTGAGATTTCATATTAAATAGCATTTATTATTATTATTATTATTATTATTATTATTATTATTGTTATTTTATTGTTGTAAATAACAGAAATGTAAACACTGTAAATTACTTACTTTGTAAATATAACCTCAAAAATACAACTATACAAAGGAACTGGCGGAGTAGCCCCCCTTGAACCGCGGACAAGTCTATAATTACATTTACTTGTGTAACTGACTAACCATTTCAGGCATAGAAATAATTGTGTGTTTTACTGTTCGGGAGTTGTAGTTTTATTTTTTTATTTTCTCAACAGTAGTACATATGAAGCGAAAAAAATTGTCAGTTTGAATTGAACAATGTGATTTTTATGACGTATCATGATACATTTACGACCAACTACCGTTAACACGACGTCGTGTCAAATATATGTTATACCTACAAAGATGCTGACAAAAGACAGATACCTTTCGGGTGAAGTTTGTTTTGTTTAGGTTAGTCTTGGTTAGGTTAGTTTTGGTTAGGTTAGTTTTGGTTAGGTTAGTTTTGGTTAGTTTAGTTTTGGTTATGTGAGTTTTGGTTGGGTTAGTTTTGGTTGGGTTAGTTTCGGTTAGGTTAGTTTTGGTTAGGTTAGTTTGGGTTAGGTTATATACCATTTAGTTAGGTTTGACAATATCAGTTTAAGTTATATTAGATTAGGATAGAATATTAAGTCCTGATACTTAAATATAAAGTCGTTGCATTTTTTTAAGGTCGTTCTGTTATTCATGGGTGGGTTCATGAATTGGTGGACGAGCCTATAATTACTTTACATGTGTAACTGATTCACTATATTTCAGGCATAGAAATAATTGTGTGTTTTACTGTTTGGGAGTTGTAGTTTTATTTTTATATTGTCTCAACAGTACATATGAAGCAAAAAAGTGTCAGTTTGATTTTAACAATGTGATTTTTATGACGTATCATGATAAATTTACGACCAACTACCGTTAACACGATGTCGTGTCAAATATATGTTACACCTAAAAAGTTGCTGACAAAAGACAGATACCTTTCGGGTGAAGTTTGTTTTGTTTATGTTGGTATTTTTAGGTTAGTCTTGGTTAGGTTAGTTTTGGTTAGGTTAGTGCAAAACGGATGGTCATAGTATTGTTGACTTATATGAAAAATGTAATAATTTGTAGCAACAGGTTGGATAAGGTCAGGTTGGATTTTTTTTATGTTCGGTCAAGAATTAATGTAAATTTTATGTGTATTTCGTATTTGACACCAAATGTTCATATAAAATGTAATGTAAATTAACTATACTTTATATAAATGTAGCACTAAATATGTTTTACACATGTCGTATAATTCAGGGCACCTTCACATGAGAACACTGTTACACACATCACATGTCCACGTAGCAAGTGAGTCAATCTTCAACCATCGGGTAGCACTCCAATGTCAGAGGTAAAGCAGTTTAGATAGTAGTAATAATGAACTGTTTATGCCTCGGTATTTAGGGTAAAGCTGAAGCTAAGTGGCAAAACGAGTGATTCGGTGGTGGCCTTGAGAAAGGCCGTTTAAAACTAGCGGGCGCTAGGATGCAGAGCGAGGCACGTCTACTTCTTTTTGGCCGCAGTCTTCTTTGGGGTCTTGGGCTTTTTGACCGCCGCCTTCTTGGGTTTCGGGGACTTGGGCTTCTTGGTCGGCGGCTTGGAGACCTTCTTCGCCTTGGGTGATTTGGCGGGCTTGGCCGCTTTCGGCTTGGCGGCTGCTGGCTTCTTGGCGTTCTTCTTCGCCGCGGTCGCCTTGGGTTTCTTCTCTCCCTTGGGTTTGGCAGCGGCAGGCTTCTTGACCGTCTTCTTGCCGGCGGAGGCGGACTTGCCCTCTCCCTTGACGGACAGCTTGAACGAGCCGGAGGCCCCCTTGCCTTTCGGTTGGGTGAGAATTACCTTGGTGATTCTGTGATTCGTTTTATAATTGTAAAACGGCCAAAAACACCGTTGGTGAAAGACAAAGTGAACGCGTGCTGTGGCGTATTCTGTACGGTACGTAGTCAGGCCGCTGATCAGCACAATCATGGCGGAAAACATATCGAATCCTCCCGTCAACTCAACGATGGCAGACTCGGCAACTAGTGCACCGGCCCCGGCCACAACTACGCCCAAGAAATCCAAGGCGGCGGCGAGCAAGAAGCCCCGTGTGAAGCCCGCTCACCCGCCGACGTCCGACATGGTGAACGCCGCCATCAAGAACCTCAAGGAGCGAGGCGGCTCTTCTCTCCAGGCGATCAAGAAGTACATCGCCGCCAACTACAAGGTTGACGCCGAGAAGCTGGCACCGTTCATCCGCAAGTACCTCAAGTCGGCGGTCGCCGCCGGTACTCTCACCCAACCGAAAGGCAAGGGGGCCTCCGGCTCGTTCAAGCTGTCCGTCAAGGGAGAGGGCAAATCCGCCTCCGCCGGCAAGAAGACGGTCAAGAAGCCTGCCGCTGCCAAACCCAAGGGAGAGAAGAAACCCAAGGCGACCGCGGCGAAGAAGACCGCCAAGAAGCCAGCAGCCGCCAAGCCGAAAGCGGCCAAGCCCGCCAAATCACCCAAGGCGAAGAAGGTCTCCAAGCCGCCGACCAAGAAGCCCAAGTCCCCGAAACCCAAGAAGGCGGCGGTCAAAAAGCCCAAGACCCCGAAGAAGACTGCGGCCAAAAAGAAGTAGACGTGCCTCGCTCTGCATCCTAGCGCCCGCTAGTTTTAAACGGCCTTTCTCAAGGCCACCACCGAATCACTCGTTTTGCCACTTAGCTCCAGCTTTACCTTAAATACCGAGGCGTAAACCGTTCATTATTACTATTATCCAAACTAAACTGCTTTACCTCTGACATTGGAGTGCTACCCAACGGTTGAAGATTGACTCACTTGCTACGTGTGGACATGTGATGTGTAACAGTGAACTATATTTCGTACAGTCGACCGTTCTCATGTGAAGGTGCCCTGAATTATACGACATATTGTGTAAAACATATTTCCAGCTACATTTATAAACTATACATATACAGTCAATTAACATTACATTGTATGAACATTTGGTGTCGAATGCGAAATACACATACAATAGACATTAATTCTTGACCGAACATAAAAAAAATCCAACCTGACCTTATCCAACCTAATCCAACCTGTCGTTACAAATTATTAAATTTTTCATAAAAGTTAACAATTCTATGACCATCCGTTTTGCAGCCATCGTTACCAAATGCTAGTTTAAAATTTTTTAATTCATTTCTTTACTTTATTTATTTATTTATTTTTTTTTTTTTATTTATTTACTCAGCAAAAAATATAAATGACAAATTACAAGCTCATAACTGGAAATACATAAATTATTTCTATACCTGACACTGTGAGTCAGGTATAGAAATAATTTTAAAAAATAAATAAAAAAAAAACATACAGAACAACCTTATATTTAAGTATCAAGACTTAATATTCTATCCTAATCTAATATAACTTAAACTGATATTGTCAAACCTAACCAAATATAACCTAATTCAAACTAACCTAACCCAAAGTAACCTAACCAAAACTAACCTAACCAAAGCTAACCTAACCAAAAGTAACCTAACCAAAACTAACATAACCAAAACTAACCTAACCAAAACTAACCTAACCAAGACTAACCTAAAAAATACCAACCTAAACAAAACAAACTTCACCCGAAAGGTATCTTTCACGTCTTTTGTCAGCATCTTTGTAGGTATAACATATATTTGACAGGACGTCGCGTGTTAACGGTAGTTGGTTGTAAATTTATCATGATACGTCATAAAAATCACATTGTTAAAATCAAACTGACACTTTTTTTTTGCTTCATATGCACTGTTGAGACAATATAAATATAAAATTACAACTCCCGAACAGTAAAACACACAATTATTTCTATGCCTGAAATGGTGAGTCAGTTACACATGTAAATGTAATTATAGACTCGTCCGCGGTTCAATGGGGGATATTCCGCCAGTTCCTTTGTATAGTTGTATTTTTGAGGTTATATTTACAAAGTAAGTAATTTCCAGTGTTTACATTTCTGTTATTTACAACAATAAAATAACAATAATAATAATAATAATAACAATAACAATAATAAATGCTATTTAATATGAAATCTCAAGTTTACAGTTGGACTGGAAGTTGAAAATTATTTGTATAAACGAGGAGTCCGTGTTTTTTTTATTATTTTTTTTATTGAGAGAGTCAGTTACACATGCTATCTGAAGTACGGTGTGCAGCAGCAATAGTGTTTTTATAGCCCTGACGGATAAATAAATTTACGTACAATACATAGATTGATTAAGATGGTTAAATGTGTCGCGGATATTACGATGGGAAAATATCAAATATTTTATAATCAGTTGAAATTTGTGCTGGCGATGATAATCGTAGAAAAGTAGATAATGATGTAAAACGGTATAGTAAGTTGGTTGTTAAAAGTAGGTAATAATATGATATTAACACATATGTTGATCCAGCAGAGTTTGGTCATTGGACGGTGATATGATATTGGTGAAACTGAATTGAAGATAGTGGGGGCTCGGTGTTGTGGTGTGGGGGGCGGGTACGGACAGCGTAGCAGGTGAGAGGAATGAGTGCGGGGCAATGAGCGACTGAGTCAGTGGCGAAACGAGGGAATATGTGTGGCCTTTAGAAAGGCCGTTTGATGGGGCGCGAGGGGCGCCAGGGCGTAGCAGCTTAGGCGCGTTCTCCGCGGATACGGCGAGCCAGCTGGATGTCCTTGGGCATGATGGTGACTCGCTTGGCGTGGATTGCGCACAGGTTGGTGTCTTCGAAGAGTCCGACCAAGTAGGCTTCGCTCGCCTCCTGCAGGGCCATGACGGCGGAGCTCTGGAAACGCAGGTCGGTCTTGAAGTCCTGGGCGATCTCACGGACCAGACGCTGGAAGGGCAGCTTGCGGATCAGCAGCTCGGTGCTCTTCTGGTAACGACGGATCTCACGCAGGGCGACCGTGCCGGGCCTGTAACGGTGGGGCTTCTTGACTCCTCCGGTGGCCGGTGCGCTCTTCCTGGCGGCTTTGGTGGCGAGCTGCTTCCTCGGAGCCTTGCCTCCGGTGGACTTACGGGCGGTCTGCTTAGTACGGGCCATAGTGTAGCGCTACTCGGTGATGAGACGAGAGACGAATGTCGACACGGCGCTCCAAGCGGGGGTTTTGTCGACTCGCAACGCAGTTCGCGCCGCTCCCCATTGGCCGGACGGTCCCGACCAATGAGAGCGCTGCAAACCGCAGCCCGAATCGACAAAACCCCGACAGTAACTGGTAACCTCATCATATCGACTCAGCGCAGCCTATCGAGATGACCGGACGTGGCAAAGGAGGAAAGGGGCTCGGAAAGGGAGGAGCGAAGCGTCACCGTAAGGTGCTCCGTGACAACATCCAGGGAATCACCAAGCCGGCCATCCGCCGTCTCGCCCGTCGTGGTGGAGTCAAGCGTATCTCCGGGCTGATCTACGAGGAGACTCGCGGTGTGCTCAAAGTGTTTCTGGAGAACGTGATCAGGGATGCCGTCACCTACACCGAGCACGCCAAGAGGAAGACCGTCACCGCCATGGACGTTGTCTACGCTCTGAAACGCCAGGGCCGCA
Organism: Neoaliturus tenellus; assembly: GCA_030545055.2. Taxonomy (NCBI): domain Eukaryota; kingdom Metazoa; phylum Arthropoda; class Insecta; order Hemiptera; family Cicadellidae; genus Neoaliturus; species Neoaliturus tenellus. Next base: position 107,411,686 of record CM061537.1, read on the forward strand.
CTCTGTACGGTTTCGGCGGCTAAGCGCGGACTCTTCCCCGCCACCGTGCCTCGTCGCACGCCCCACAAACGGCCTTTCTAAAGGCCACCACTAAAGTCACTCGTTTACCCGACTTGCAGCTGCTGCGTATCCTATTCTTACGAAATACACCCATTCCGACTTACCGGACCACTCCGTCATATCGGATCTGTAACATGAAATCATACAATTAAAGAATCAACATCATCATTGAATGGGGATCTGAACAAAATTACATAACAAATTTTAATCAACACTCAACGTCGTTCAGGGTTTATGGTAAAATTTTCAATTTCATTTAGATTAAATTACATCGTGTAGGCTATATATTTACTTAAGTATTTTTGACATAATCAAAGACATTATTACCTAAATTATGGAAATTTCTTTTCAATTTCATTTAAATTAAATCCTTCTTATATTTAAGTATTTTACCACAAAATCAAAGACACTATTAAATTGTGGAAATTTGTTTTCAAATATTTTTTTTTTATTTCAGCACTTATTTCCTATTTTAAAACTATCGATGTGAGAAAAATATTCTATAACAACCAGAAATTTAAAAATGTAGAGATGAAAATCAACGTTTAAACACAAAAATGGTAACAATATTTAAAAGGGAGAAAAAATTTATATTGTAATTGTTATTTTTTCCCATTTTGTTTTAAGTTATTAGAAATTAAAACTATAACCAGCTAAAAATTCAATATTTTAATTTTATTATTATTTTTTTTTTTTATTTTATAATCAATAAAATAACGTATAACTTTTGCTGTTAGTTAAATTTTAACAAAACAAAAATTGACCATTTTCATTAATAACAATAGTTCTAATAAATATTGAAATTAATCAATTCAAAATATAAAATTATGAAAGGCCATTTGGACCAGAGTGTTGTTTGAAAAAAAACATCGATACACAAAAAAATTGAAAGAACCCAACGTTCGCCAGGGCAAGGAACCACCCCGGGTCGCCTTGGAGCCAGAATCACAGTTGTCACCCCGGCTGACACAGCGAGCGCGAGCACGGAAAACTGTGACCCGCGGACGGGCTTCGCCGCCCGCCAACCGTCGGCGTCGCTTCCCCTGAACGTTTTCAACGATTACTCGGAAACCGTGCGTTTTAGAGAGAAACTTGCGGTTGGATGAAATAAAGGTACGGTCCCAGACTACCGATAGAAACGATCTGCAGTATTCTAACGAGATCCGATTCTGAGATATCGGCCGCCAAAGTTTTTGTGAAAAAGCGTGAATAACTGGCGAAATAACAGTGGTAACGAGTTTCCACCTTCACATTTGTGTAGATCTAACCGAGACGAATAAAACGAGGGGTCTCCGGTGACCGTAGGGCCAGCGGTTGGCCCACAATAAAATTTTGAAATTTGACAGTGCACGGGTTGTCGGCACGTGTCCTTTGATCGAGATAGAAATATATAGCTCGAGTGGGTTACACTCGGTATATATAGGTGGGCGTGGCCAACAGGTGTCACCTGATTGGTTCATCAGTGGTGACCAATAGGAGGACGTAATCGGACCAGCGGCCGCGCGCGACGCCGTTTGGCGGGGAACGGGCTGGATTTCTCCGGGTTTAGAGTATGCAGCTCACCTGGTGACCCTATCGCCGAGACAACTCCTCTCTGTCGGGCCATCGGCTCCCGTGGCGGTCCCGGTGAACGCTCGACGGCATTTACGAGTTAACTGCTGTTAGTTACGCTTGAACAACGATTACGCGACTAATGTTGGGGTGTTACAAGGGTATTCTCTAGTAGTCTCAAGTAATTTGCTGCTTATGAAAATTATGCATGTTGATAAAATGCACGTAGAATAGTTTGTATACGATTTAATGGCGAATTCTTGCCAAGTAACGGTTTTCAATTGGGGGTTTACTAAATTTCTTTTGATCCGCACAAATGTATGAATAATAAATTTAGTTTCCTATGATACCGGACTTAATTTTAAATGCATATTAGCTTGAAACTACCCTCGGGTGTGGGTTCGGATGGAATGTTTTTATTTGGTTTTGTAGAAAATTCACTACTAAGTTTGAATTTTAAATTTGAAAAAAAAAATAATCACAGGTTTCCTAGGAAACGTGAAATTGATTTGAAAAAAAATCACTTTGAAATAATTACGCTTCAACAAAGTTTAATTGACTAATGTTTAGGTGTCACAAGAGTGTTATCTAGTAGTTTGATTTAATTTGCTGCTTATTAAAAATGTATAGGCCATGACATAAACATATAATAATATTTACGACTCAATTCTAGATTTTTACTAAATTTCTTTTGATTTGCACATTTTTATGGATAATAATTAATTTTGTTCCCTAGGATACTGAATTAAAATTGAAATGAAATTGTCGAAAACAATTATGGTTTCCCAGGAAAAATTAAATTGGTACATCTGCCGGTATGGTTTTGAATAGAAAGGTCTTATGGATGTGGCAAGCGACGACCACACTTCATATTGTTCCTACTTGTTTCTCTACAAATTAGTAGGAGTTTACCATAAATTTGAGTCCGTAAATGAACACAAGTGGAATTATGGAGGATATGATCAATCCATACACCGCAAAATGCAAAAGTGCATGCATACTGCCGGGTATTTCAAGTACCTCTTGAAATTAAAACATTGTTGTATGTGTTTTCGCGCAAGTATACGTGACGCTAATTCACAGTTTACAGGTTAACATCTTCTGGTTTTTGTTTTACTTTAATTACTAAATTATACTGGAGTATATTATCTAGAAATATTGGTCACTACAAAGTCTATATTTCTAAATGTACAATGTGTTGTATCTCTAACCTGTGTTATTACCGACTCCGAAGTTGTGTCAACTGGGCGGCGAATAATAGTCTCTAAACTCTTTACCCCTTGTTCGCACAAACTGATGTGGGGGTTTTATTTTACAGCAGAATCCACACTACCATTATCAACACATTTTCTGTTATTACAATTACTGGAATTTATTTTATAAATAGTTTTACGAGTCCACACTGTCCTGGGCGAGGGTGTAATCTCGTTACGGACGTTGTTAAATATAAAAAACCGTGTTCGGATGGACGTTTGACGGTTAGTTTTCAAGAGACCGGTTAGTAGTACACTGTTTTAAATATTTCTCTAATGAATGTACGCAAAATTGGTGATTCTGTGATTCGTTTTATAATTGTAAAACGGCCAAAAACACCGTTGGTGAAAGACAAAGTGAACGCGTGCTGTGGCGTATTCTGTACGGTACGTAGTCAGGCCGCTGATCAGCACAATCATGGCGGAAAACATCATCATTCCGAGCTGAGACGCCGTGCTGTCCACATCGCATCGCTGCCCTGCCGACCCGCACCGCGCGCCTTTGTTCGCCACCCCGCTTTCTCCGAGTTCCCGGAAGAGAGTAACGACCTCGCTCCGCCCGGCCACCGGTCCCGTTACCCCGTCGCCTGTGCCGCAGCGCCGTCGCCACCTGCCGTGCCGGCCCCCGCCACAACCCGAGAGTGCCGCGCCGCCCCCGACCACCGCCTCCGGTACACCGCCCCCGGTACACCGCCCCAGGTTCGCCGCCCCCGCCAGCCAGAGGACACCGACTGCCGAGAGAACTTCAACGCTGTGAGTCTGCTGTGCCATCCCCGCTCCGACTGCAGTAGCTGCCTTCGCCCCCGCCAGCCGAGCCGCCCCAGGATCCTGCCCCAGCCCCGGAGCCGCCGCCAGCCAGCGCCCCAGCCAGTGAGGACCTCCAGTGTGTTGGGTGAGTTTCCTGCGGTTAGGGCCTCTAGGCTAAGGTTAGAGTTCCTGTCCGCCGAAGTCAGTTGGGCAATCGTTAGGCAACATGCCCAAAAAGTCCCAACTGGCCAAGGCCCCCGATCCCAAACACACCCCGCCATTGCTACGGTCCCGCACCGACCCTAAGAAACCCCCGACCTCAACCCCAAAGTTCCGAGTGACTCCCGCCCCAAACCCCTACGACAAACCCACAACGGCCCCGTCAAAATCCCAACCGTCAACCAGCTCAAAACCGCTCCAAACCCGCCAAACCCCGCCCAACCGCGTTATCACCTTCAAATTTCCAAAACCCCCAGCCTCACCGACCCACTCATTATCTGACTCGCCACCAGCCTCTCCTGCCCACTCAACCCACTCATCCCCGGCCAGCTCTCGGTCATCTTCACCTTCCCCATCGTTGTCCCCACATCGCTCCACGCCACCGCCCGCACCCCACCCCGTCGACAACACCCAGGTAATCCCCAAAACCCGCAGCCTCCCAAACCTCAACGTCAGCCCCAAGCCCACCTTGCCCACAAACGCCGCCAAAACCCCTGCCACCGCCACCCCCGAAGCCGCCACCCACGCCACCACCACCCCCGCCCCTGCCGCCCCCGCCTCTGCCACCCCCTCCGCCAATGCACCCACCGCCAACGCCCACTCAACCAACCCACCCCGCGCCACGGTTGTCACGACCACCGACCTACCCCGCCCCCCCACCCCACCTAGCCACCCGCGCCAACAAGACGGCCACCGGGTGGTTATTCAAAACCATGTAGCCGGCGCCAACAACCCGTTTCACCTGGTCCGCCTCATGAACAGCCACAACCTCAAATTCCCCCCGCCCACCAACTACTTTAACCAACGTAACTCCTCAACCCTCCTGGTGTTTGCTTCGCCTCAGGACGCGAAGGCATTCACCACAACCATTCCTGCCACCACCTTCGGACCACTTTCGAAATACGCCTCCGCCCCCCGCCCACAGCCGAAACCCCAAGCCACCAACAAACCAAAACCCTCCCGCCACCCCATCGTCCATGTAGTCGTGCGTGGTGTCGCCGCCGACATAGGGGACAAGGAGTTCCTGGAGGCCTTAAGCCATCCGGAGTCCTGCCCCTGTGAGCGTCGGTTTGTCCGGGCTCAGCGAATCGTTGGAAGGGACGGCGTCGCGACCGGTCTGGTGAGGCTCTTTTTGTCTTGCCAGACCTGTTGTGAGGCCGTTCTGAAAGACGGTCTCGTCGTTCACGGACGGCCGTACAAGGTGGAGGCACCGCGCTCGGTACTAATCCGACCCTGTGGGAAATGCCATGCTTACGGCCATGAGCAGCCCCAGTGCCCCCGCCCCCAACCCATGTGCCGCGTGTGTGGTCTTACTGTGCCCGGGGACGCGCAGTGCAGTCACGACGGGCACGACCTGTCAAGGCCGTACTGTGCTACCTGCAACAAGTGGGGCCACTACACCGGCCAGCGCCAATGCCCCCGCTATCCCCGTGACCCGACCGACCCCAACGCAGCCCCGCCCGTCAGGATCGTCACACCCAACACCGCCCCCACCTCCAACCCCTGGAATCTGAAACTTTCGGATTTCCCCTCCCTCCGCCCCGAGACCACCCTCGCCCCCCCCGACCCACCCTGACGTGCCCGCCACTGACGGCGCCCCAGCCACAGCAACTGACTCCACACCCTCCACCCACACTACCACCCCCTCAGACACCCGACAGGACACTGACGACGGAACCGCCCACGACAACCCCCAACCCTCCCCTCAGGCCTTCGTCACCCATGATGTCCTAAATGGTTTCCTGGACCAACTCCTCACCGTCCTCAGTGAGGGCTTCAAACGCACCTTTGACGCCCTACTCACCCTCCTCCTCACCTCAGTCCCAGCTCACGGCCAGCAGAGGGTGCGTGACACCGTCAACAGCGTCACAAAACGTCTGTTCGACACGCGCACAATCTTGCAAACCGTGGGCTCAGGCCTGAATGTTATCCACACCGGCTCCAAGCGTCCCTCCCATGGTAGTTGTTAACAAGTCCAAGTCTTCCCTCCGCATCTGCCACATCAACCTCAACTCCTTCTACACCAAACGCTCCGCACTCCGTACCCTGACCGACGACTTCAAACTGGACATTCTGACCTTGAACGAGACTAAACTAACCCCAAACCGTACTGCATTCCTCCCAAATTTTACTTTCATGCGCCGTGACCACCTCCCAAACTCCGGCGGTCTCGCCATTGCCTTCCGCTCTGACCTTGACGTCAGACACTCCCCCCTCCCAGGTGACCCACACTCGGCCCTCATGGCCACGATCCATCTCCCCAGACAAGACCCCATCACCCTGCTCACTTTGCATACAACCCCCCTCACCCCGGAACTAGTTGACCTAATGGCCCAGGTCGCCGCTACCCACCCGAGACTGGTAATAGCGGCCGATCTGAACAGCCACCACCAAGCCCTTGGGGACCGTACTACTACACCCCAAGGTAGGCTGCTAGTCCGGTTCCTCATCGACTCCGGTCTCCACCACCACCAAACACCCCCCACCCGATACCCGGGCCATGAGGGTCAAGTCCCGACCTGTCCAGACAAACTCATTACCTCACCAGCACTATCCAGTAAAATTCTTAAAATCCTTTCCGGCCACGACTTGGGCTCCGACCATGTCCCCCTGATTTTCGACTTGAAAATCAGGTCCTTTCCCTACAAGGTAGACTCCCATGAAGCATTCGAAATCACTGATTATCGAAGCGCGGATTGGGATCTATTCACCCATTCCCTGACTACCTCCCTCGACCCCCTGACCCGTGCCCAACCACCCCGCACCCCTGCCCAAGTCGAGGAACTCCACACAAACATCACCTCTGCCATTGTCACGGCGAAAGACCTTGCCATTCCAGTCAAGCGTGTCCTCCACACCCCACTGAGACTGCCCCCTGACGTACTTGACCTCATCAAAGCGAAACGACGAGTTCGTCGTCTCCTTCTCCGGGACCCCTCCTCCCCCTACCTTCACGACACCTACAGGGCTCTGGTAGAACGTGTCAAGGTTGCCATGCGCGCCTTCAGGGACACCAGGGCAATGAAAGTGTGCGAGAAGGCGGACTCCGACTTCCACAACAACCCCCGTGCGTTCTGGCGTCTCGTCAAACGCACAAACAACCCTCCCACCCAAACATCCCCCCTCCTTGTTGACGGTACAGTCGTCGCGGACAGCCAAGGCAAGGCCGAGGCGTTCCGCGATTGCCTGGCCGCCATCCATTCCGTCCCACAACACCCCGACTTTGATGAGGCACACTTCCGACACATCAACGACCTTGTTGACCGGCAACCAGACCTCTTCAGACCACCTGACGCTATTCCCCCAGTCCTTCCAGACCATGAACTCCTCCGAACAATCACTCCTGACGAAATTTTACTCAAACGCAAACGCCTCCGCAACACCGCCCCCGGTCCTGACGGCATATCCAACCTTCTGATCAGGAAATCCCCTCCACTACTCATCAACCTACTTACCGTTCTCTACACCTCCGTCCTCCACCTCGGCTACTCCCCACGGGCATGGAAACATGCCCATGTCATCCTGTTCCCCAAGCCCCACAAGGACCCTAGAAACCCATCCAACTACCGGCCCATATCCCTCACCTCGACCCTCTCGAAACTTTTCGAGAAAATCCTTGCCGCAAGGCTCCACTCCCACCTCAACCTCCTAGGCCTCCTCCCCAACACCCAAGCGGGTTTTCGGCCTGGAGTCAACATGTACGACCAGCTTCTGCGGGTCGTCACGTGCCTCCAGACGAATAACTCGCTCCACCGCCCCACAATCCTAGCCCTGATGGATGTCCAAAAGGCCTTCGACACGGTTTGGCACAATGGCCTTCGGGCCAAGCTGCTGGCACTCCAGTTCCCTGCCCCCATCGTACGATGGATTTCCCACTTCCTTGATGGACGCACCGCCCAAATCCGGCTACATGGCAACCTATCCACCCCCTTCACCCTTATGGCTGGGGTCCCCCAGGGCTCCGCCATAAGTCCCCTCCTGTACATTTTGTACGTCCGTGACCTCCCAGCCCCCGTTCCCCTCAACCCCACCGACACCTCCTGCGGTCTGGCCCAGTTCGCCGATGACACGGCTTTCTGGGTTTCAGAACGTAGGCACGACACCTTACTCCGCAAAACCTCCGAAACCCTTGACAATTACCTGACCTACTGCAACCGCTGGCGCATCCTCCTCAATGCCTCCAAAACCCAACTCTGCTTCTTCAACTTCCACTCCCGCCGCTACCGCCGTACCAAATCAGATCCCATCACCTTCAACAACATCCGTCTTGACCTCCGAAAATCCTGCACCTACCTGGGTGTTAAGTTGGACTCAAACCTCTCCTTCATCCCTCACATCAAAGATTCCAAACGCCGAGCCACCACCCGCCTTCGGGCACTCCGTGTCCTCAACAACCGCCGCCAACCCTGCTCCACTACAGTCCTCGCCCGCCTATACACCTCTGTAATTCGTCCCGTCCTAACGTACTCCCACCCCCTCCTCCTGACGCTCCCCGACCGCCACATCTCCAATCTGGAGATGACCGAGAGACGAGCCCTCCGCCTAGCCTCCCACCTTCCCCCATGGGCCCGTAACCACTCGGCTTACGAAGCCCATAACATCCCACCACTCCGCGACTTCCTTCTTCACCTCAACACCCGATACCTCGACAAAGCCCGCCACTCAGAAATCCTAACACCTTACTTCGACCCGTACTTCACCGACCGCCAAACCCTCACAATCCACCACCTTTCTAACCTAGACCTGCCTCCGTAACCAGCCAATAACCACAAACCGCACACCCTCACAGTACCTCCATAACGACCGTAGCAAACCTCAACCCTACCCCCACTGCGCCAGGCATATCGTTTAGCAGTCGTCTGATTATTCAAAGTCCTGGTCGCAGTGGCTCCCTTCCCCCTCTGGCGCGAAAGTAGGCACCGAAAGAAAAAATAAAAAAAGCCCTACCGTAGTGTCAGAAATCCTCCCCTCCCCCCTCCCCTCCGGCATGAAAGTAGGCAACGAAAGAAAAAACAAAAAAAGTCCTACCGTAATGTCGGAGTCAACCGCTACGCCTAACCCCACCCCGGCACGAAAGCAGGCAACGAAAGAAAAAACAAAAAAAGTCCTGCCGTAGTGTCGCACCGCATCCACAAACCCTAGCCAAGGCTGAAGAGGGCACCGCCCTAAAACAGCCGCAGTGGGCTCTTCCAGCCCACTGGAACCTCACGACAACTGCAACTGCGGAAAACATATCGAATCCTCCCGTCAACTCAACGATGGCAGACTCGGCAACTAGTGCTCCGGCCCCGGCCACAACTACGCCCAAGAAATCCAAGGCGGCGGCGAGCAAGAAGCCCCGTGTGAAGCCCGCTCACCCGCCGACGTCCGACATGGTGAACGCCGCCATCAAGAACCTCAAGGAGCGAGGCGGCTCTTCTCTCCAGGCGATCAAGAAGTACATCGCCGCCAACTACAAGGTTGACGCCGAGAAGCTGGCACCGTTCATCCGCAAGTACCTCAAGTCGGCGGTCGCCGCCGGTACTCTCACCCAACCGAAAGGCAAGGGGGCCTCCGGCTCGTTCAAGCTGTCCGTCAAGGGAGAGGGCAAATCCGCCTCCGCCGGCAAGAAGACGGTCAAGAAGCCTGCCGCTGCCAAACCCAAGGGAGAGAAGAAACCCAAGGCGACCGCGGCGAAGAAGACCGCCAAGAAGCCAGCAGCCGCCAAGCCGAAAGCGGCCAAGCCCGCCAAATCACCCAAGGCGAAGAAGGTCTCCAAGCCGCCGACCAAGAAGCCCAAGTCCCCGAAACCCAAGAAGGCGGCGGTCAAAAAGCCCAAGACCCCGAAGAAGACTGCGGCCAAAAAGAAGTAGACGTGCCTCGCTCTGCATCCTAGCGCCCGCTAGTTTTAAACGGCCTTTCTCAAGGCCACCACCGAATCACTCGTTTTGCCACTTAGCTCCAGCTTTACCTTAAATACCGAGGCGTAAACCGTTCATTATTACTATTATCCAAACTAAACTGCTTTACCTCTGACATTGGAGTGCTACCCAACGGTTGAAGATTGACTCACTTGCTACGTGTGGACATGTGATGTGTAACAGTGAACTATATTTCGTACAGTCGACCGTTCTCATGTGAAGGTGCCCTGAATTATACGACATGTGTAAAACATATTTCCTGCTACATTTATAAACTATACATATACAGTCAATTAACATTACATTGTATGAACATTTGGTGTCGAATGCGAAATACACATACAATAGACATTAATTCTTGACCGAACATAAAAAAAAAATCCAACCTGACCTTATCCAACCTAATCCAACCTGTCGTTACAAATTATTAAATTTTTCATAAAAAGTTAACAATTCTATGACCATCCGTTTTGCAGCCATCGTTACCAAATGCTAGTTTAAAATTTTTTAATTCATTTCTTTACTTTATTTATTTATTTATTTATTTATTTATTTTTTTTTTATTTACTCAGCAAAAAATATAAATGACAAATTACAAGCTCATAACTGGAAATACATAAATTATTTCTATACCTGACACTGTGAGTCAGGTATAGAAATAATTTTAAAAAATAAATAAAAAAAACATACAGAACAACCTTATATTTAAGTATCAAGACTTAATATTCTATCCTAATCTAATATAACTTAAACTGATATTGTCAAACCTAACCAAATATAACCTAATTCAAACTAACCTAACCCAAAGTAACCTAACCAAAACTAACCTAACCAAAAGTAACCTAACCAAAACTAACATAACCAAAACTAACCTAACCAAGACTAACCTAAAAAATACCAACCTAAACAAAACAAACTTCACCCGAAAGGTATCCGTCTTTTGTCAGCATCTTTGTAGGTATAACATATATTTGACAGGACGTCGTGTTAACGGTAGTTGGTTGTAAATTTATCATGATACGTCATAAAAATCACATTGTTAAAATCAAACTGACACTTTTTTTTTGCTTCATATGCACTGTTGAGACAATATAAATATAAAACTACAACTCCCGAACAGTAAAACACACAATTATTTCTATGCCTGAAATGGTGAGTCAGTTACACATGTAAATGTAATTATAGACTCGTCCGCGGTTCAATGGGGGATATTCCGCCAGTTCCTTTGTATAGTTGTATTTTTGAGGTTATATTTACACAGTAAGTAATTTCCAGTGTTTACATTTCTGTTATTTACAACAATAAAATAACAATAATAATAATAATAATAATAATAATAACAATAACAATAATAAATGCTATTTAATATGAAATCTCAAGTTTACAGTTGGACTGGAAGTTGAAAATTATTTGTATAAACGAGGAGTCCGTGTTTTTTTTTTATTATTTTTTTTATTGAGAGAGTCAGTTACACATGCTATCTGAAGTACGGTGTGCAGCAGCAATAGTGTTTTTATAGCCCTGACGGATAAATAAATTTACGTACAATACATAGATTGATTAAGATGGTTAAATGTGTCGCGGATATTACGATGGGAAAATATCAAATATTTTATAATCAGTTGAAATTTGTGCTGGCGATGATAATCGTAGAAAAGTAGATAATGATGTAAAACGGTATAGTAAGTTGGTTGTTAAAAGTAGGTAATAATATGATATTAACACATATGTTGATCCAGCAGAGTTTGGTCATTGGACGGTGATATGATATTGGTGAAACTGAATTGAAGATAGTGGGGGCTCGGTGTTGTGGTGTGGGGCGGGTACGGACAGCGTAGCAGGTGAGAGGAATGAGTGCGGGGCAATGAGCGACTGAGTCAGTGGCGAAACGAGGGAATATGTGTGGCCTTTAGAAAGGCCGTTTGATGGGGCGCGAGGGGCGCCAGGGCGTAGCAGCTTAGGCGCGTTCTCCGCGGATACGGCGAGCCAGCTGGATGTCCTTGGGCATGATGGTGACTCGCTTGGCGTGGATTGCGCACAGGTTGGTGTCTTCGAAGAGTCCGACCAAGTAGGCTTCGCTCGCCTCCTGCAGGGCCATGACGGCGGAGCTCTGGAAACGCAGGTCGGTCTTGAAGTCCTGGGCGATCTCACGGACCAGACGCTGGAAGGGCAGCTTGCGGATCAGCAGCTCGGTGCTCTTCTGGTAACGACGGATCTCACGCAGGGCGACCGTGCCGGGCCTGTAACGGTGGGGCTTCTTGACTCCTCCGGTGGCCGGTGCGCTCTTCCTGGCGGCTTTGGTGGCGAGCTGCTTCCTCGGAGCCTTGCCTCCGGTGGACTTACGGGCGGTCTGCTTAGTACGGGCCATAGTGTAGCGCTACTCGGTGATGAGACGAGAGACGAATGTCGACACGGCGCTCCAAGCGGGGGTTTTGTCGACTCGCAACGCAGTTCGCGCCGCTCCCCATTGGCCGGACGGTCCCGACCAATGAGAGCGCTGCAAACCGCAGCCCGAATCGACAAAACCCCGACAGTAACTGGTAACCTCATCATATCGACTCAGCGCAGCCTATCGAGATGACCGGACGTGGCAAAGGAGGAAAGGGGCTCGGAAAGGGAGGAGCGAAGCGTCACCGTAAGGTGCTCCGTGACAACATCCAGGGAATCACCAAGCCGGCCATCCGCCGTCTCGCCCGTCGTGGTGGAGTCAAGCGTATCTCCGGGCTGATCTACGAGGAGACTCGCGGTGTGCTCAAAGTGTTTCTGGAGAACGTGATCAGGGATGCCGTCACCTACACCGAGCACGCCAAGAGGAAGACCGTCACCGCCATGGACGTTGTCTACGCTCTGAAACGCCAGGGCCGCACTCTGTACGGTTTCGGCGGCTAAGCGCGGACTCTTCCCCGCCACCGTGCCTCGTCGCACGACCCACAAACGGCCTTTCTAAAGGCCACCACTAAAGTCACTCGTTTACCCGACTTGCAGCTGCTGCGTATCCTATTCTTACGAAATACACCCATTCCGACTTACCGGACCACTCCGTCATATCGGATCTGTAACATGAAATCATACAATTAAAGAATCAACATCATCATTGAATGGGGATCTGAACAAAATTACATAACAAATTTTAATCAACACTCAACGTCGTTCAGGGTTTATGGTAAAATTTTCAATTTCATTTAGATTAAATTACATCGTGTAGGCTATATATTTACTTAAGTATTTTTAACATAATCAAAGACATTATTACCTAAATTATGGAAATTTCTTTTCAATTTCACCGAATGAAAACTTTTCAATTTCATTTAAATTAAATCCTTCTTATATTTAAGTATTTTACCACAAAATCAAAGACACTATTAAATTGTGGAAATTTGTTTTCAAATATTTTTTTTTTTTTATTTCAGCACTTATTTCCTATTTTAAAAACTATCGATGTGAAAAAAATATTCTATAACAACCAGAAATTTAAAAATGTAGAGATGAAAATCAACGTTTAAACACAAAAATGGTAACAATATTTAAAAGGGAGAAAAAATTTATATTGTAATTGTTATTTTTTCCCATTTTGTTTTAAGTTATTAGAAATTAAAACTATAACCAGCTAAAAATTCAATATTTTAATTTTATTATTTTTTTTATTTTATAATCAATAAAATAACGTATAACTTTTGCTGTTAGTTAAATTTTAACAAAACAAAAATTGACCATTTTCATTAATAACAATAGTTCTAATAAATATTGAAATTAATCAATTCAAAATATAAAATTATGAAAGGCCATTTGGACCAGAGTGTTGTTTGAAAAAAAAAACATCGATACACAAAAAAATTGAAAGAACCCAACGTTCGCCAGGGCAAGGAACCACCCCGGGTCGCCTTGGAGCCAGAATCACAGTTGTCACCCCGGCTGACACAGCGAGCGCGAGCACGGAAAACTGTGACCCGCGGACGGGCTTCGCCGCCCGCCAACCGTCGGCGTCGCTTCCCCTGAACGTTTTCAACGATTACTCGGAAACCGTGCGTTTTAGAGAGAAACTTGCGGTTGGATGAAATAAAGGTACGGTCCCAGACTACCGATAGAAACGATCTGCAGTATTCTAACGAGATCCGATTCTGAGATATCGGCCGCCAAAGTTTTTGTGAAAAAGCGTGAATAACTGGCGAAATAACAGTGGTAACGAGTTTCCACCTTCACATTTGTGTAGATCTAACCGAGACGAATAAAACGAGGGGTCTCCGGTGACCGTAGGGCCAGCGGTTGGCCCACAATAAAATTTTGAAATTTGACAGTGCACGGGTTGTCGGCACGTGTCCTTTGATCGAGATAGAAATATATAGCTCGAGTGGGTTACACTCGGTATATATAGGTGGGCGTGGCCAACAGGTGTCACCTGATTGGTTCATCAGTGGTGACCAATAGGAGGACGTAATCGGACCAGCGGCCGCGCGCGACGCCGTTTGGCGGGGAACGGGCTGGATTTCTCCGGGTTTAGAGTATGCAGCTCACCTGGTGACCCTATCGCCGAGACAACTCCTCTCTGTCGGGCCATCGGCTCCCGTGGCGGTCCCGGTGAACGCTCGACGGCATTTACGAGTTAACTGCTGTTAGTTACGCTTGAACAACGATTACGCGACTAATGTTGGGGTGTCACAAGGGTATTCTCTAGTAGTCTCAAGTAATTTGCTGCTTATGAAAATTATGCATGTTGATAAAATGCACGTAGAATAGTTTGTATACGATTTAATGGCGAATTCTTGCCAAGTAACGGTTTTCAATTGGGGGTTTACTAAATTTCTATTGATCCGCACAAATGTATGAATAATAAATTTAGTTTCCTAGGATACCGGACTTAATTTTAAATGCATATTAGCTTGAAACTACCCTCGGGTGTGGGTTCGGATGGAATGTTTTTATTTGGTTTTGTAGAAAATTCACTACTAAGTTTGAATTTTAAATTTGAAAAAAAAATAATCACAGGTTTCCTAGGAAACGTGAAATTGATTTGAAAAAAAAAATCACTTTGAAATAATTACGCTTCAACAAAGTTTAATTGACTAATGTTTAGGTGTCACAAGAGTGTTATCTAGTAGTTTGATTTAATTTGCTGCTTATTAAAAATGTATAGGCCATGACATAAACATATAATAATATTTACGACTCAATTCTAGATTTTTACTAAATTTCTTTTGATTTGCACATTTTTATGGATAATAATTAATTTTGTTCCCTAGGATACTGAATTAAAATTGAAATGAAATTGTCGAAAACAATTATGGTTTCCCAGGAAAAATTAAATTGGTACATCTGCCGGTATGGTTTTGAATAGAAAGGTCTTATGGATGTGGCAAGCGACGACCACACTTCATATTGTTCCTACTTGTTTCTCTACAAATTAGTAGGAGTTTACCATAAATTTGAGTCCGTAAATGAACACAAGTGGAATTATGGAGGATATGATCAATCCATACACCGCAAAATGCAAAAGTGCATGCATACTGCCGGGTATTTCAAGTACCTCTTGAAATTAAAACATTGTTGTATGTGTTTTCGCGCAAGTATACGTGACGCTAATTCACAGTTTACAGGTTAACATCTTCTGGTTTTTGTTTTACTTTAATTACTAAATTATACTGGAGTATATTATCTAGAAATATTGGTCACTACAAAGTCTATATTTCTAAATGTACAATGTGTTGTATCTCTAACCTGTGTTATTACCGACTCCGAAGTTGTGTCAACTGGGCGGCGAATAATAGTCTCTAAACTCTTTACCCCTTGTTCGCACAAACTGATGTGGGGGTTTTATTTTACAGCAGAATCCACACTACCATTATCAACACATTTTCTGTTATTACAATTACTGGAATTTATTTTATAAATAGTTTTACGAGTCCACACTGTCCTGGGCGAGGGTGTAATCTCGTTACGGACGTTGTTAAATATAAAAAAACCGTGTTCGGATGGACGTTTGACGGTTAGTTTTCAAGAGACCGGTTAGTAGTACACTGTTTTAAATATTTCTCTAATGAATGTACGCAAAATTGGTGATTCTGTGATTCGTTTTATAATTGTAAAACGGCCAAAAACACCGTTGGTGAAAGACAAAGTGAACGCGTGCTGTGGCGTATTCTGTACGGTACGTAGTCAGGCCGCTGATCAGCACAATCATGGCTCAAGCGTGTCCTCCACACCCCACTGAGACTGCCCCCTGACGTACTTGACCTCATCAAAGCGAAACGACGAGTTCGTCGTCTCCTTCTCCGGGACCCCTCCTCCCCCTACCTTCACGACACCTACAGGGCTCTGGTAGAACGTGTCAAGGTTGCCATGCGCGCCTTCAGGGACACCAGGGCAATGAAAGTGTGCGAGAAGGCGGACTCCGACTTCCACAACAACCCCCGTGCGTTCTGGCGTCTCGTCAAACGCACAAACAACCCTCCCACCCAAACATCCCCCCTCCTTGTTGACGGTACAGTCGTCGCGGACAGCCAAGGCAAGGCCGAGGCGTTCCGCGATTGCCTGGCCGCCATCCATTCCGTCCCACAACACCCCGACTTTGATGAGGCACACTTCCGACACATCAACGACCTTGTTGACCGGCAACCAGACCTCTTCAGACCACCTGACGCTATTCCCCCAGTCCTTCCAGACCATGAACTCCTCCGACCAATCACTCCTGACGAAATTTTACTCAAACGCAAACGCCTCCGCAACACCGCCCCCGGTCCTGACGGCATATCCAACCTTCTGATCAGGAAATCCCCTCCACTACTCATCAACCTACTTACCGTTCTCTACACCTCCGTCCTCCACCTCGGCTACTCCCCACGGGCATGGAAACATGCCCATGTCATCCTGTTCCCCAAGCCCCACAAGGACCCTAGAAACCCATCCAACTACCGGCCCATATCCCTCACCTCGACCCTCTCGAAACTTTTCGAGAAAATCCTTGCCGCAAGGCTCCACTCCCACCTCAACCTCCTAGGCCTCCTCCCCAACACCCAAGCGGGTTTTCGGCCTGGAGTCAACATGTACGACCAGCTTCTGCGGGTCGTCACATGCCTCCAGACGAATAACTCGCTCCACCGCCCCACAATCCTAGCCCTGATGGATGTCCAAAAGGCCTTCGACACGGTTTGGCACAATGGCCTTCGGGCCAAGCTGCTGGCACTCCAGTTCCCTGCCCCCATCGTACGATGGATCTCCCACTTCCTTGATGGACGCACCGCCCAAATCCGGCTACATGGCAACCTATCCACCCCCTTCACCCTTATGGCTGGGGTCCCCCAGGGCTCCGCCATAAGTCCCCTCCTGTACATTTTGTACGTCCGTGACCTCCCAGCCCCCGTTCCCCTCAACCCCACCGACACCTCCTGCGGTCTGGCCCAGTTCGCCGATGACACGGCTTTCTGGGTTTCAGAACGTAGGCACGACACCTTACTCCGCAAAACCTCCGAAACCCTTGACAATTACCTGACCTACTGCAACCGCTGGCGCATCCTCCTCAATGCCTCCAAAACCCAACTCTGCTTCTTCAACTTCCACTCCCGCCGCTACCGCCGTACCAAATCAGATCCCATCACCTTCAACAACATCCGTCTTGACCTCCGAAAATCCTGCACCTACCTGGGTGTTAAGTTGGACTCAAACCTCTCCTTCATCCCTCACATCAAAGATTCCAAACGCCGAGCCACCACCCGCCTTCGGGCACTCCGTGTCCTCAACAACCGCCGCCAACCCTGCTCCACTACAGTCCTCGCCCGCCTATACACCTCTGTAATTCGTCCCGTCCTAACGTACTCCCACCCCCTCCTCCTGACGCTCCCCGACCGCCACATCTCCAATCTGGAGATGACCGAGAGACGAGCCCTCCGCCTAGCCTCCCACCTTCCCCCATGGGCCCCGTAACCACTCGGCTTACGAAGCCCCATAACATCCCACCACTCCGCGACTTCCTTCTTCACCTCAACACCCGATACCTCGACAAAGCCCGCCACTCAGAAATCCTAACACCTTACTTCGACCCGTACTTCACCGACCGCCAAACCCTCACAATCCACCACCTTTCTAACCTAGACCTGCCTCCGTAACCAGCCAATAACCACAAACCGCACACCCTCACAGTACCTCCATAACGACCGTAGCAAACCTCAACCCTACCCCCACTGCGCCAGGCATATCGTTTAGCAGTCGTCTGATTATTCAAAGTCCTGGTCGCAGTGGCTCCCTTCCCCCTCTGGCGCGAAAGTAGGCACCGAAAGAAAAAATAAAAAAAGCCCTACCGTAGTGTCAGAAATCCTCCCCTCCCCCCCTCCCCTCCGGCATGAAAGTAGGCAACGAAAGAAAAAACAAAAAAAGTCCTACCGTAATGTCGGAGTCAACCGCTACGCCTAACCCCACCCCGGCACGAAAGCAGGCAACGAAAGAAAAAACAAAAAAAGTCCTGCCGTAGTGTCGCACCGCATCCACAAACCCTAGCCAAGGCTGAAGAGGGCACCGCCCTAAAACAGCCGCAGTGGGCTCTTCCAGCCCACTGGAACCTCACGACAACTGCAACTGCGGAAAACATATCGAATCCTCCCGTCAACTCAACGATGGCAGACTCGGCAACTAGTGCTCCGGCCCCGGCCACAACTACGCCCAAGAAATCCAAGGCGGCGGCGAGCAAGAAGCCCCCGTGTGAAGCCCGCTCACCCGCCGACGTCCGACATGGTGAACGCCGCCATCAAGAACCTCAAGGAGCGAGGCGGCTCTTCTCTCCAGGCGATCAAGAAGTACATCGCCGCCAACTACAAGGTTGACGCCGAGAAGCTGGCACCGTTCATCCGCAAGTACCTCAAGTCGGCGGTCGCCGCCGGTACTCTCACCCAACCGAAAGGCAAGGGGGCCTCCGGCTCGTTCAAGCTGTCCGTCAAGGGAGAGGGCAAATCCGCCTCCGCCGGCAAGAAGACGGTCAAGAAGCCTGCCGCTGCCAACCCAAGGGAGAGAAGAAACCCAAGGCGACCGCGGCGAAGAAGACCGCCAAGAAGCCAGCAGCCGCCAAGCCGAAAGCGGCCAAGCCCGCCAAATCACCCAAGGCGAAGAAGGTCTCCAAGCCGCCGACCAAGAAGCCCAAGTCCCCGAAACCCAAGAAGGCGGCGGTCAAAAAGCCCAAGACCCCGAAGAAGACTGCGGCCAAAAAGAAGTAGACGTGCCTCGCTCTGCATCCTAGCGCCCGCTAGTTTTAAACGGCCTTTCTCAAGGCCACCACCGAATCACTCGTTTTGCCACTTAGCTCCAGCTTTACCTTAAATACCGAGTAAACCGTTCATTATTACTATTATCCAAACTAAACTGCTTTACCTCTGACATTGGAGTGCTACCCAACGGTTGAAGATTGACTCACTTGCTACGTGTGGACATGTGATGTGTAACAGTGAACTATATTTCGTACAGTCGACCGTTCTCATGTGAAGGTGCCCTGAATTATACGACATGTGTAAAACATATTTCCTGCTACATTTATAAACTATACATATACAGTCAATTAACATTACATTGTATGAACATTTGGTGTCGAATGCGAAATACACATACAATAGACATTAATTCTTGACCGAACATAAAAAAAAAATCCAACCTGACCTTATCCAACCTAATCCAACCTGTCGTTACAAATTATTAAATTTTTCATAAAAAGTTAACAATTCTATGACCATCCGTTTTGCAGCCATCGTTACCAAATGCTAGTTTAAAATTTTTTAATTCATTTCTTTACTTTATTTATTTATTTATTTATTTATTTATTTTTTTTTATTTACTCAGCAAAAAATATAAATGACAAATTACAAGCTCATAACTGGAAATACATAAATTATTTCTATACCTGACACTGTGAGTCAGGTATAGAAATAATTTTAAAAAATAAATAAAAAAAACATACAGAACAACCTTATATTTAAGTATCAAGACTTAATATTCTATCCTAATCTAATATAACTTAAACTGATATTGTCAAACCTAACCAAATATAACCTAATTCAAACTAACCTAACCCAAAGTAACCTAACCAAAACTAACCTAACCAAAAGTAACCTAACCAAAACTAACATAACCAAAACTAACCTAACCAAGACTAACCTAAAAAATACCAACCTAAACAAAACAAACTTCACCCGAAAGGTATCCGTCTTTTGTCAGCATCTTTGTAGGTATAACATATATTTGACAGGACGTCGTGTTAACGGTAGTTGGTTGTAAATTTATCATGATACGTCATAAAAATCACATTGTTAAAATCAAACTGACACTTTTTTTTTGCTTCATATGCACTGTTGAGACAATATAAATATAAAACTACAACTCCCGAACAGTAAAACACACAATTATTTCTATGCCTGAAATGGTGAGTCAGTTACACATGTAAATGTAATTATAGACTCGTCCGCGGTTCAATGGGGGATATTCCGCCAGTTCCTTTGTATAGTTGTATTTTTGAGGTTATATTTACACAGTAAGTAATTTCCAGTGTTTACATTTCTGTTATTTACAACAATAAAATAACAATAATAATAATAATAATAATAATAATAACAATAACAATAATAAATGCTATTTAATATGAAATCTCAAGTTTACAGTTGGACTGGAAGATGAAAATTATTTGTATAAACGAGTCCATGTTTTTTTTTTTTTTTTTTTTTTTTTTTTTTTTTATTTAGAGGGTCAGTTATGCTATCTGAAGTACGGTGTGTGTGCAGCAGCAATAGTGTTTATTTTATAGCCCTTACGGATAAATAAATTGATGTACAATACATAGATTGATTGAGATGGTTAATTGTGTCGCGGATATTACGATGGGAAACTATTGAATATTTTATAATCAGTTGAAATTTGTGCTGGGGCGATGATATTCGTAGAAAAGTAGATAATGATATAATTGTGGTATAGTAAGTTGGTTGTTAAAAGTGGGTAATAACATGGTATTAAACACATATGTTGATTCAGCAGAGTTTGATCATTGGACGGTAAAATGATATTGGTGAAACTGAAATGAAGATAGTGGGCTCGGTGTTGTGGTGTGGGGCGGGGTACGGACGGCATAGCGGGTGAGAGGAATGAGTGCGGGGCAATGAGCGACTGAGTCAGTGGCGAAACGAGGGAATATGTGTGGCCTTTAGAAAGGCCGTTTGATGGGGCGCGAGGGGCGCCAGGGCGTAGCAGCTTAGGCGCGTTCTCCGCGGATACGGCGAGCCAGCTGGATGTCCTTGGGCATGATGGTGACTCGCTTGGCGTGGATTGCGCACAGGTTGGTGTCTTCGAAGAGTCCGACCAAGTAGGCTTCGCTCGCCTCCTGCAGGGCCATGACGGCGGAGCTCTGGAAACGCAGGTCGGTCTTGAAGTCCTGGGCGATCTCACGGACCAGACGCTGGAAGGGCAGCTTGCGGATCAGCAGCTCGGTGCTCTTCTGGTAACGACGGATCTCACGCAGGGCGACCGTGCCGGGCCTGTAACGGTGGGGCTTCTTGACTCCTCCGGTGGCCGGTGCGCTCTTCCTGGCGGCTTTGGTGGCGAGCTGCTTCCTCGGAGCCTTGCCTCCGGTGGACTTACGGGCGGTCTGCTTAGTACGGGCCATAGTGTAGCGCTACTCGGTGATGAGACGAGAGACGAATGTCGACACGGCGCTCCAAGCGGGGGTTTTGTCGACTCGCAACGCAGTTCGCGCCGCTCCCCATTGGCCGGACGGTCCCGACCAATGAGAGCGCTGCAAACCGCAGCCCGAATCGACAAAACCCCGACAGTAACTGGTAACCTCATCATATCGACTCAGCGCAGCCTATCGAGATGACCGGACGTGGCAAAGGAGGAAAGGGGCTCGGAAAGGAGGAGCGAAGCGTCACCGTAAGGTGCTCCGTGACAACATCCAGGGAATCACCAAGCCGGCCATCCGCCGTCTCGCCCGTCGTGGTGGAGTCAAGCGTATCTCCGGGCTGATCTACGAGGAGACTCGCGGTGTGCTCAAAGTGTTTCTGGAGAACGTGATCAGGGATGCCGTCACCTACACCGAGCACGCCAAGAGGAAGACCGTCACCGCCATGGACGTTGTCTACGCTCTGAAACGCCAGGGCCGCACTCTGTACGGTTTCGGCGGCTAAGCGCGGACTCTTCCCCGCCACCGTGCCTCGTCGCACGCCCCACAAACGGCCTTTCTAAAGGCCACCACTAAAGTCACTCGTTTACCCCGACTTGCAGCTGCTGCGTATCCTATTCTTACGAAATACACCCATTCCGACTTACCGGACCACTCCGTCATATCGGATCTGTAACATGAAATCATACAATTAAAGAATCAACATCATCATTGAATGGGGATCTGAACAAAATTACATAACAAATTTTAATCAACACTCAACGTCGTTCAGGGTTTATGGTAAAATTTTCAATTTCATTTAGATTAAATTACATCGTGTAGGCTATATATTTACTTAAGTATTTTTAACATAATCAAAGACATTATTACCTAAATTATGGAAATTTCTTTTCAATTTCACCGAATGAAAACTTTTCAATTTCATTTAAATTAAATCCTTCTTATATTTAAGTATTTTACCACAAAATCAAAGACACTATTAAATTGTGGAAATTTGTTTTCAAATATTTTTTTTTTTTTTTATTTCAGCACTTATTTCCTATTTTAAAAACTATCGATGTGAAAAAAATATTCTATAACAACCAGAAATTTAAAAATGTAGAGATGAAAATCAACGTTTAAACACAAAAATGGTAACAATATTTAAAAGGGAGAAAAAATTTATATTGTAATTGTTATTTTTTCCCATTTTGTTTTAAGTTATTAGAAATTAAAACTATAACCAGCTAAAAATTCAATATTTTAATTTTATTATTTTTTTTATTTTATAATCAATAAAATAACGTATAACTTTTGCTGTTAGTTAAATTTTAACAAAACAAAAATTGACCATTTTCATTAATAACAATAGTTCTAATAAATATTGAAATTAATCAATTCAAAATATAAAATTATGAAAGGCCATTTGGACCAGAGTGTTGTTTGAAAAAAAAAAACATCGATACACAAAAAAATTGAAAGAACCCAACGTTCGCCAGGGCAAGGAACCACCCCGGGTCGCCTTGGAGCCAGAATCACAGTTGTCACCCCGGCTGACACAGCGAGCGCGAGCACGGAAAACTGTGACCCGCGGACGGGCTTCGCCGCCCGCCAACCGTCGGCGTCGCTTCCCCTGAACGTTTTCAACGATTACTCGGAAACCGTGCGTTTTAGAGAGAAACTTGCGGTTGGATGAAATAAAGGTACGGTCCCAGACTACCGATAGAAACGATCTGCAGTATTCTAACGAGATCCGATTCTGAGATATCGGCCGCCAAAGTTTTTGTGAAAAAGCGTGAATAACTGGCGAAATAACAGTGGTAACGAGTTTCCACCTTCACATTTGTGTAGATCTAACCGAGACGAATAAAACGAGGGGTCTCCGGTGACCGTAGGGCCAGCGGTTGGCCCACAATAAAATTTTGAAATTTGACAGTGCACGGGTTGTCGGCACGTGTCCTTTGATCGAGATAGAAATATATAGCTCGAGTGGGTTACACTCGGTATATATAGGTGGGCGTGGCCAACAGGTGTCACCTGATTGGTTCATCAGTGGTGACCAATAGGAGGACGTAATCGGACCAGCGGCCGCGCGCGACGCCGTTTGGCGGGGAACGGGCTGGATTTCTCCGGGTTTAGAGTATGCAGCTCACCTGGTGACCCTATCGCCGAGACAACTCCTCTCTGTCGGGCCATCGGCTCCCGTGGCGGTCCCGGTGAACGCTCGACGGCATTTACGAGTTAACTGCTGTTAGTTACGCTTGAACAACGATTACGCGACTAATGTTGGGGTGTCACAAGGGTATTCTCTAGTAGTCTCAAGTAATTTGCTGCTTATGAAAATTATGCATGTTGATAAAATGCACGTAGAATAGTTTGTATACGATTTAATGGCGAATTCTTGCCAAGTAACGGTTTTCAATTGGGGGTTTACTAAATTTCTATTGATCCGCACAAATGTATGAATAATAAATTTAGTTTCCTAGGATACCGGACTTAATTTTAAATGCATATTAGCTTGAAACTACCCTCGTGTGGGTTCGGATGGAATGTTTTTATTTGGTTTTGTAGAAAATTCACTACTAAGTTTGAATTTTAAATTTGAAAAAAAAATAATCACAGGTTTCCTAGGAAACGTGAAATTGATTTGAAAAAAAAAATCACTTTGAAATAATTACGCTTCAACAAAGTTTAATTGACTAATGTTTAGGTGTCACAAGAGTGTTATCTAGTAGTTTGATTTAATTTGCTGCTTATTAAAAATGTATAGGCCATGACATAAACATATAATAATATTTACGACTCAATTCTAGATTTTTACTAAATTTCTTTTGATTTGCACATTTTTATGGATAATAATTAATTTTGTTCCCTAGGATACTGAATTAAAATTGAAATGAAATTGTCGAAAACAATTATGGTTTCCCAGGAAAAATTAAATTGGTACATCTGCCGGTATGGTTTTGAATAGAAAGGTCTTATGGATGTGGCAAGCGACGACCACACTTCATATTGTTCCTACTTGTTTCTCTACAAATTAGTAGGAGTTTACCATAAATTTGAGTCCGTAAATGAACACAAGTGGAATTATGGAGGATATGATCAATCCATACACCGCAAAATGCAAAAGTGCATGCATACTGCCGGGTATTTCAAGTACCTCTTGAAATTAAAACATTGTTGTATGTGTTTTCGCGCAAGTATACGTGACGCTAATTCACAGTTTACAGGTTAACATCTTCTGGTTTTTGTTTTACTTTAATTACTAAATTATACTGGAGTATATTATCTAGAAATATTGGTCACTACAAAGTCTATATTTCTAAATGTACAATGTGTTGTATCTCTAACCTGTGTTATTACCGACTCCGAAGTTGTGTCAACTGGGCGGCGAATAATAGTCTCTAAACTCTTTACCCCTTGTTCGCACAAACTGATGTGGGGGTTTTATTTTACAGCAGAATCCACACTACCATTATCAACACATTTTCTGTTATTACAATTACTGGAATTTATTTTATAAATAGTTTTACGAGTCCACACTGTCCTGGGCGAGGGTGTAATCTCGTTACGGACGTTGTTAAATATAAAAAACCGTGTTCGGATGGACGTTTGACGGTTAGTTTTCAAGAGACCGGTTAGTAGTACACTGTTTTAAATATTTCTCTAATGAATGTACGCAAAATTGGTGATTCTGTGATTCGTTTTATAATTGTAAAACGGCCAAAAACACCGTTGGTGAAAGACAAAGTGAACGCGTGCTGTGGCGTATTCTGTACGGTACGTAGTCAGGCCGCTGATCAGCACAATCATGGCTCAAGCGTGTCCTCCACACCCCACTGAGACTGCCCCCTGACGTACTTGACCTCATCAAAGCGAAACGACGAGTTCGTCGTCTCCTTCTCCGGGACCCCTCCTCCCCCTACCTTCACGACACCTACAGGGCTCTGGTAGAACGTGTCAAGGTTGCCATGCGCGCCTTCAGGGACACCAGGGCAATGAAAGTGTGCGAGAAGGCGGACTCCGACTTCCACAACAACCCCCGTGCGTTCTGGCGTCTCGTCAAACGCACAAACAACCCTCCCACCCAAACATCCCCCCTCCTTGTTGACGGTACAGTCGTCGCGGACAGCCAAGGCAAGGCCGAGGCGTTCCGCGATTGCCTGGCCGCCATCCATTCCGTCCCACAACACCCCGACTTTGATGAGGCACACTTCCGACACATCAACGACCTTGTTGACCGGCAACCAGACCTCTTCAGACCACCTGACGCTATTCCCCCAGTCCTTCCAGACCATGAACTCCTCCGACCAATCACTCCTGACGAAATTTTACTCAAACGCAAACGCCTCCGCAACACCGCCCCCGGTCCTGACGGCATATCCAACCTTCTGATCAGGAAATCCCCTCCACTACTCATCAACCTACTTACCGTTCTCTACACCTCCGTCCTCCACCTCGGCTACTCCCCACGGGCATGGAAACATGCCCATGTCATCCTGTTCCCCAAGCCCCACAAGGACCCTAGAAACCCATCCAACTACCGGCCCATATCCCTCACCTCGACCCTCTCGAAACTTTTCGAGAAAATCCTTGCCGCAAGGCTCCACTCCCACCTCAACCTCCTAGGCCTCCTCCCCAACACCCAAGCGGGTTTTCGGCCTGGAGTCAACATGTACGACCAGCTTCTGCGGGTCGTCACATGCCTCCAGACGAATAACTCGCTCCACCGCCCCACAATCCTAGCCCTGATGGATGTCCAAAAGGCCTTCGACACGGTTTGGCACAATGGCCTTCGGGCCAAGCTGCTGGCACTCCAGTTCCCTGCCCCCATCGTACGATGGATCTCCCACTTCCTTGATGGACGCACCGCCCAAATCCGGCTACATGGCAACCTATCCACCCCCTTCACCCTTATGGCTGGGGTCCCCCAGGGCTCCGCCATAAGTCCCCTCCTGTACATTTTGTACGTCCGTGACCTCCCAGCCCCCGTTCCCCTCAACCCCACCGACACCTCCTGCGGTCTGGCCCAGTTCGCCGATGACACGGCTTTCTGGGTTTCAGAACGTAGGCACGACACCTTACTCCGCAAAACCTCCGAAACCCTTGACAATTACCTGACCTACTGCAACCGCTGGCGCATCCTCCTCAATGCCTCCAAAACCCAACTCTGCTTCTTCAACTTCCACTCCCGCCGCTACCGCCGTACCAAATCAGATCCCATCACCTTCAACAACATCCGTCTTGACCTCCGAAAATCCTGCACCTACCTGGGTGTTAAGTTGGACTCAAACCTCTCCTTCATCCCTCACATCAAAGATTCCAAACGCCGAGCCACCACCCGCCTTCGGGCACTCCGTGTCCTCAACAACCGCCGCCAACCCTGCTCCACTACAGTCCTCGCCCGCCTATACACCTCTGTAATTCGTCCCGTCCTCACGTACTCCCACCCCCTCCTCCTGACGCTCCCCGACCGCCACATCTCCAATCTGGAGATGACCGAGAGACGAGCCCTCCGCCTAGCCTCCCACCTTCCCCCATGGGCCCGTAACCACTCGGCTTACGAAGCCCATAACATCCCACCACTCCGCGACTTCCTTCTTCACCTCAACACCCGATACCTCGACAAAGCCCGCCACTCAGAAATCCTAACACCTTACTTCGACCCGTACTTCACCGACCGCCAAACCCTCACAATCCACCACCTTTCTAACCTAGACCTGCCTCCGTAACCAGCCAATAACCACAAACCGCACACCCTCTCAGTACCTCCATAACGACCGTAGCAAACCTCAACCCTGCCCCCACTGCGCCAGGCATATCGTTTAGCAGTCTTCTGATTATTCAAAGTCCTGGTCGCAGTGGCTCCCTTCCCCCTCTGGCACGAAAGTAGGCACCGAAAGAAAAAATAAAAAAAGCCCTACCGTAGTGTCAGAACTCCTCCCCTCCCCCCTCCCCTCCGGCATGAACGTAGGCAACGAAAGAAAAAACAAAAAAAGTCCTACCGTAATGTCGGAGTCAACCGCTACGCCTAACCCCGCCCCGGCACGAAAGCAGGCAACGAAAGAAAAAACAAAAAAAGTCCTGCCGTAGTGTCGCACCGCATCCACAAACCCTAGCCAAGGCTGAAGAGGGCACCGCCCTAAAACAGCCGCAGTGGGCTCTTCCAGCCCACTGGAACCTCACGACAACTCGGAACTCGCGGAAAACATATCGAATCCTCCCGTCAACTCAACGATGGCAGACTCGGCAACTAGTGCACCGGCCCCGGCCACAACTACGCCCAAGAAATCCAAGGCGGCGGCGAGCAAGAAGC
This sequence comes from Neoaliturus tenellus, assembly GCA_030545055.2. Classification (NCBI taxonomy): domain Eukaryota; kingdom Metazoa; phylum Arthropoda; class Insecta; order Hemiptera; family Cicadellidae; genus Neoaliturus; species Neoaliturus tenellus. The sequence continues at coordinate 107,439,346 of CM061537.1, forward strand.
CCCGTGTGAAGCCCGCTCACCCGCCGACGTCCGACATGGTGAACGCCGCCATCAAGAACCTCAAGGAGCGAGGCGGCTCTTCTCTCCAGGCGATCAAGAAGTACATCGCCGCCAACTACAAGGTTGACGCCGAGAAGCTGGCACCGTTCATCCGCAAGTACCTCAAGTCGGCGGTCGCCGCCGGTACTCTCACCCAACCGAAAGGCAAGGGGGCCTCCGGCTCGTTCAAGCTGTCCGTCAAGGGAGAGGGCAAATCCGCCTCCGCCGGCAAGAAGACGGTCAAGAAGCCTGCCGCTGCCAAACCCAAGGGAGAGAAGAAACCCAAGGCGACCGCGGCGAAGAAGACCGCCAAGAAGCCAGCAGCCGCCAAGCCGAAAGCGGCCAAGCCCGCCAAATCACCCAAGGCGAAGAAGGTCTCCAAGCCGCCGACCAAGAAGCCCAAGTCCCCGAAACCCAAGAAGGCGGCGGTCAAAAAGCCCAAGACCCCGAAGAAGACTGCGGCCAAAAAGAAGTAGACGTGCCTCGCTCTGCATCCTAGCGCCCGCTAGTTTTTAAACGGCCTTTCTCAAGGCCACCACCGAATCACTCGTTTTGCCACTTAGCTCCAGCTTTACCTTAAATACCGAGGCGTAAACCGTTCATTATTACTATTATCCAAACTAAACTGCTTTACCTCTGACATTGGAGTGCTACCCAACGGTTGAAGATTGACTCACTTGCTACGTGTGGACATGTGATGTGTAACAGTGAACTATATTTCGTACAGTCGACCGTTCTCATGTGAAGGTGCCCTGAATTATACGACATGTGTAAAACATATTTCCTGCTACATTTATAAACTATACATATACAGTCAATTAACATTACATTGTATGAACATTTGGTGTCGAATGCGAAATACACATACAATAGACATTAATTCTTGACCGAACATAAAAAAAAAAATCCAACCTGACCTTATCCAACCTAATCCAACCTGTCGTTACAAATTATTAAATTTTTCATAAAAAGTTAACAATTCTATGACCATCCGTTTTGCAGCCATCGTTACCAAATGCTAGTTTAAAATTTTTTAATTCATTTCTTTACTTTATTTATTTATTTATTTATTTATTTTTTTTTTTTTTTTATTTACTCAGCAAAAAATATAAATGACAAATTACAAGCTCATAACTGGAAATACATAAATTATTTCTATACCTGACACTGTGAGTCAGGTATAGAAATAATTTTAAAAAATAAATAAAAAAAACATACAGAACAACCTTATATTTAAGTATCAAGACTTAATATTCTATCCTAATCTAATATAACTTAAACTGATATTGTCAAACCTAACCAAATATAACCTAATTCAAACTAACCTAACCCAAAGTAACCTAACCAAAACTAACCTAACCAAAAGTAACCTAACCAAAACTAACATAACCAAAACTAACCTAACCAAGACTAACCTAAAAAATACCAACCTAAACAAAACAAACTTCACCCGCAAGGTATCCGTCTTTTGTCAGCATCTTTGTAGGTATAACATATATTTGACAGGACGTCGTGTTAACGGTAGTTGGTTGTAAATTTATCATGATACGTCATAAAAATCACATTGTTAAAATCAAACTGACACTTTTTTTTTGCTTCATATGCACTGTTGAGACAATATAAATATAAAACTACAACTCCCGAACAGTAAAACACACAATTATTTCTATGCCTGAAATGGTGAGTCAGTTACACATGTAAATGTAATTATAGACTCGTCCGCGGTTCAATGGGGGATATTCCGCCAGTTCCTTTGTATAGTTGTATTTTTGAGGTTATATTTACACAGTAAGTAATTTCCAGTGTTTACATTTCTGTTATTTACAACAATAAAATAACAATAATAATAATAATAATAATAATAACAATAACAATAATAAATGCTATTTAATATGAAATCTCAAGTTTACAGTTGGACTGGAAGTTGAAAATTATTTGTATAAACGAGGAGTCCGTGTTTTTTTTTTATTATTTTTTTTATTGAGAGAGTCAGTTACACATGCTATCTGAAGTACGGTGTGCAGCAGCAATAGTGTTTTTATAGCCCTGACGGATAAATAAATTTACGTACAATACATAGATTGATTAAGATGGTTAAATGTGTCGCGGATATTACGATGGGAAAATATCAAATATTTTATAATCAGTTGAAATTTGTGCTGGCGATGATAATCGTAGAAAAGTAGATAATGATGTAAAACGGTATAGTAAGTTGGTTGTTAAAAGTAGGTAATAATATGATATTAACACATATGTTGATCCAGCAGAGTTTGGTCATTGGACGGTGATATGATATTGGTGAAACTGAATTGAAGATAGTGGGGGCTCGGTGTTGTGGTGTGGGGCGGGGTACGGACAGCGTAGCAGGTGAGAGGAATGAGTGCGGGGCAATGAGCGACTGAGTCAGTGGCGAAACGAGGGAATATGTGTGGCCTTTAGAAAGGCCGTTTGATGGGGCGCGAGGGGCGCCAGGGCGTAGCAGCTTAGGCGCGTTCTCCGCGGATACGGCGAGCCAGCTGGATGTCCTTGGGCATGATGGTGACTCGCTTGGCGTGGATTGCGCACAGGTTGGTGTCTTCGAAGAGTCCGACCAAGTAGGCTTCGCTCGCCTCCTGCAGGGCCATGACGGCGGAGCTCTGGAAACGCAGGTCGGTCTTGAAGTCCTGGGCGATCTCACGGACCAGACGCTGGAAGGGCAGCTTGCGGATCAGCAGCTCGGTGCTCTTCTGGTAACGACGGATCTCACGCAGGGCGACCGTGCCGGGCCTGTAACGGTGGGGCTTCTTGACTCCTCCGGTGGCCGGTGCGCTCTTCCTGGCGGCTTTGGTGGCGAGCTGCTTCCTCGGAGCCTTGCCTCCGGTGGACTTACGGGCGGTCTGCTTAGTACGGGCCTTAGTGTAGCGCTACTCGGTGATGAGACGAGAGACGAATGTCGACACGGCGCTCCAAGCGGGGGTTTTGTCGACTCACAACGCAGTTCGCGCCGCTCCCCATTGGCCGGACGGTCCCGACCAATGAGAGCGCTGCAAACCGCAGCCCGAATCGACAAAACCCCGACAGTAACTGGTAACCTCATCATATCGACTCAGCGCAGCCTATCGAGATGACCGGACGTGGCAAAGGAGGAAAGGGGCTCGGAAAGGGAGGAGCGAAGCGTCACCGTAAGGTGCTCCGTGACAACATCCAGGGAATCACCAAGCCGGCCATCCGCCGTCTCGCCCGTCGTGGTGGAGTCAAGCGTATCTCCGGGCTGATCTACGAGGAGACTCGCGGTGTGCTCAAAGTGTTTCTGGAGAACGTGATCAGGGATGCCGTCACCTACACCGAGCACGCCAAGAGGAAGACCGTCACCGCCATGGACGTTGTCTACGCTCTGAAACGCCAGGGCCGCACTCTGTACGGTTTCGGCGGCTAAGCGCGGACTCTTCCCCACCACCGTGCCTCGTCGCACGCCCCACAAACGGCCTTTCTACAGAGGGGGGACAAATTATTAGACTAAGGTAGTTTTTTTAGCATATTTAATACGTCTGTACAACTTGAAACATAATGTTTAACAAACTTATGGTTTTAGTACTTTGTATGCATTCCCTTGTTCTTAATAAGCATTTTTAGTCTGTTTGGCATGCTGGCAATAAGGTTTGAACAGTTATTTTGAATTTCTTCATTGTGATGCCAAACTTGAATAAGAGTTTCTATAAGCTGAACTTTTGTTGTTATATTGGTTTTGCGCATTTCCTGTTTCACAATCGCCCACAGGTTTTCTATAGGGTTCATGTCAGGACTGTTTCCAGGCCATGGCAGAACGCTTAGCTCCTCTTTTTTGAAAAACTCCTTGATAATTTTGCCATTATGACATGGAGCTCCGTCTTGCATGAAGATGAATTCTCCATCCGGGAACCATTCTTTAGCTTGAGGCAACAGTTTTGTCTTTAAAACTTGCAGGTACTGAACTGATTTCATGGTGCCCTCAACAATGTAAAGCCTTCCAGGTCCTTTAGCAGATATGATACTCCACACCATTACTTGTGTAGGGTGTTTTACTGTTTGCCTAACACAGTCAGCATTAAATTCTTCACCTGGCCGTCTTCTAACATACTGAGAGGTCTGGCTACAAACTTGAAAAATTGATTCATCCGAAAAGCAGACCTGTAAAAAAAAGAAAAGCTATAATTTGTACAGTATGCAGGCCACGTAGCTGTAGGCCTAGCAGTAATAGGCCTAGCATTGGTAAAAACAATATTGCTCCGGCTTCATGGCTGAATAGGGTAGGCCTAGGTAAAAACCCCTAACGGTAACTCAAGTGACATTATAATGTGTGTATTGTGAGTTAAAAGGTCACTTACCTTTTTCCAATCATCCTCAGTCCAATGTTTAAGGCCTCTTGCCCACTCCAGACGCTTTTTAGCCATGCTAGGGGTTATTTTTTGTTTTTTCCTTGGCCTGCGGGCCATGAGTCCTTCGCTATTCAGCGTTCTCCTAATTGTCCTTGTGGAAACTGTGACCCCATAATCCTTTAAATCTTCAGCTAACTGTTTCTTAGTCTTCCTTCTATCAGTAACTACAATTTTCTTAAGTGTTCTTCTCATTCTGTCATCAATTTTCTTCTTTCTTCCGCATTTTCCAACCCGATTCGGTCCAAAATCACCATTAATTTCTAGGCTCCTTTTGATTCTGCTAACAGATTTCTGAGATATGTTTATTCTTGCTGCTATTTCACACTGGGAATATCGATCTTCTTCTAAAAGTATCTTTACTTGGGCAGTTTTTCTTGGTGTAAGATCACTTTTCTTCCCCATAACCTCAAAATTTGAATATGCGCACCTTGTGAATTATTAATAGGCTATTTAACTTTAAATGTTACCTTAAAACACGTATTAAACACTATAAAACACAACTAAAACGTGTAATTATTCGAAATGTTACTGTACCAATGCAAGTAAACAGAGAAATACTTCCATACATAAGTGAAATGAAAGCTAAACAACAATGAATAGTAAACAGCTGTTTTTTTTTCTGCCAGCCTTGCTGTTACGTATGCAATACTACCAACCTAACATATTAAAATGACAATATTAATGCTAGGAAACATTGTATATGTAAAACATACAATTTTGTTACCGTACAACGAGGTTTTAAATGAGTTATTTGTAATTTTTCAGAAAAATGCACTTTAGTCTAATAATTTGTCCCCCCTCTGTAAAGGCCACCACTAAAGTCACTCGTTTACCCGACTTGCAGTTGCTGCGTATCCTATTCTTACGAAATACACCCATTCCGACTTACCGGACCACTCCGTCATATCGGATCTGTAACATGAAATCATACAATTAAAGAATCAACATCATCATTGAATGGGGATCTGAACAAAATTACATAACAAATTTTAATCAACACTCAACGTCGTTCAGGGTTTATGGTAAAATTTTCAATTTCATTTAGATTAAATTACATCGTGTAGGCTATATATTTACTTAAGTATTTTTAACATAATCAAAGACATTATTACCTAAATTATGGAAATTTCTTTTCAATTTCACCGAATGAAAACTTTTCAATTTCATTTAAATTAAATCCTTCTTATATTTAAGTATTTTACCACAAAATCAAAGACACTATTAAATTGTGGAAATTTGTTTTCAAATATTTTTTTTTTTTTTATTTCAGCACTTATTTCCTATTTTAAAAACTATCGATGTGAAAAAAATATTCTATAACAACCAGAAATTTAAAAATGTAGAGATGAAAATCAACGTTTAAACACAAAAATGGTAACAATATTTAAAAGGGAGAAAAAATTTATATTGTAATTGTTATTTTTTCCCATTTTGTTTTAAGTTATTAGAAATTAAAACTATAACCAGCTAAAAATTCAATATTTTAATTTTATTATTTTTTTTATTTTATAATCAATAAAATAACGTATAACTTTTGCTGTTAGTTAAATTTTAACAAAACAAAAATTGACCATTTTCATTAATAACAATAGTTCTAATAAATATTGAAATTAATCAATTCAAAATATAAAATTATGAAAGGCCATTTGGACCAGAGTGTTGTTTGAAAAAAAAAAACATCGATACACAAAAAAATTGAAAGAACCCAACGTTCGCCAGGGCAAGGAACCACCCCGGGTCGCCTTGGAGCCAGAATCACAGTTGTCACCCCGGCTGACACAGCGAGCGCGAGCACGGAAAACTGTGACCCGCGGACGGGCTTCGCCGCCCGCCAACCGTCGGCGTCGCTTCCCCTGAACGTTTTCAACGATTACTCGGAAACCGTGCGTTTTAGAGAGAAACTTGCGGTTGGATGAAATAAAGGTACGGTCCCAGACTACCGATAGAAACGATCTGCAGTATTCTAACGAGATCCGATTCTGAGATATCGGCCGCCAAAGTTTTTGTGAAAAAGCGTGAATAACTGGCGAAATAACAGTGGTAACGAGTTTCCACCTTCACATTTGTGTAGATCTAACCGAGACGAATAAAACGAGGGGTCTCCGGTGACCGTAGGGCCAGCGGTTGGCCCACAATAAAATTTTGAAATTTGACAGTGCACGGGTTGTCGGCACGTGTCCTTTGATCGAGATAGAAATATATAGCTCGAGTGGGTTACACTCGGTATATATAGGTGGGCGTGGCCAACAGGTGTCACCTGATTGGTTCATCAGTGGTGACCAATAGGAGGACGTAATCGGACCAGCGGCCGCGCGCGACGCCGTTTGGCGGGGAACGGGCTGGATTTCTCCGGGTTTAGAGTATGCAGCTCACCTGGTGACCCTATCGCCGAGACAACTCCTCTCTGTCGGGCCATCGGCTCCCGTGGCGGTCCCGGTGAACGCTCGACGGCATTTACGAGTTAACTGCTGTTAGTTACGCTTGAACAACGATTACGCGACTAATGTTGGGGTGTCACAAGGGTATTCTCTAGTAGTCTCAAGTAATTTGCTGCTTATGAAAATTATGCATGTTGATAAAATGCACGTAGAATAGTTTGTATACGATTTAATGGCGAATTCTTGCCAAGTAACGGTTTTCAATTGGGGGTTTACTAAATTTCTATTGATCCGCACAAATGTATGAATAATAAATTTAGTTTCCTAGGATACCGGACTTAATTTTAAATGCATATTAGCTTGAAACTACCCTCGGGTGTGGGTTCGGATGGAATGTTTTTATTTGGTTTTGTAGAAAATTCACTACTAAGTTTGAATTTTAAATTTGAAAAAAAAATAATCACAGGTTTCCTAGGAAACGTGAAATTGATTTGAAAAAAAAAATCACTTTGAAATAATTACGCTTCAACAAAGTTTAATTGACTAATGTTTAGGTGTCACAAGAGTGTTATCTAGTAGTTTGATTTAATTTGCTGCTTATTAAAAATGTATAGGCCATGACATAAACATATAATAATATTTACGACTCAATTCTAGATTTTTACTAAATTTCTTTTGATTTGCACATTTTTATGGATAATAATTAATTTTGTTCCCTAGGATACTGAATTAAAATTGAAATGAAATTGTCGAAAACAATTATGGTTTCCCAGGAAAAATTAAATTGGTACATCTGCCGGTATGGTTTTGAATAGAAAGGTCTTATGGATGTGGCAAGCGACGACCACACTTCATATTGTTCCTACTTGTTTCTCTACAAATTAGTAGGAGTTTACCATAAATTTGAGTCCGTAAATGAACACAAGTGGAATTATGGAGGATATGATCAATCCATACACCGCAAAATGCAAAAGTGCATGCATACTGCCGGGTATTTCAAGTACCTCTTGAAATTAAAACATTGTTGTATGTGTTTTCGCGCAAGTATACGTGACGCTAATTCACAGTTTACAGGTTAACATCTTCTGGTTTTTGTTTTACTTTAATTACTAAATTATACTGGAGTATATTATCTAGAAATATTGGTCACTACAAAGTCTATATTTCTAAATGTACAATGTGTTGTATCTCTAACCTGTGTTATTACCGACTCCGAAGTTGTGTCAACTGGGCGGCGAATAATAGTCTCTAAACTCTTTACCCCTTGTTCGCACAAACTGATGTGGGGGTTTTATTTTACAGCAGAATCCACACTACCATTATCAACACATTTTCTGTTATTACAATTACTGGAATTTATTTTATAAATAGTTTTACGAGTCCACACTGTCCTGGGCGAGGGTGTAATCTCGTTACGGACGTTGTTAAATATAAAAAACCGTGTTCGGATGGACGTTTGACGGTTAGTTTTCAAGAGACCGGTTAGTAGTACACTGTTTTAAATATTTCTCTAATGAATGTACGCAAAATTGGTGATTCTGTGATTCGTTTTATAATTGTAAAACGGCCAAAAACACCGTTGGTGAAAGACAAAGTGAACGCGTGCTGTGGCGTATTCTGTACGGTACGTAGTCAGGCCGCTGATCAGCACAATCATGGCGGAAAACATATCGAATCCTCCCGTCAACTCAACGATGGCAGACTCGGCAACTAGTGCACCGGCCCCGGCCACAACTACGCCCAAGAAATCCAAGGCGGCGGCGAGCAAGAAGCCCCGTGTGAAGCCCGCTCACCCGCCGACGTCCGACATGGTGAACGCCGCCATCAAGAACCTCAAGGAGCGAGGCGGCTCTTCTCTCCAGGCGATCAAGAAGTACATCGCCGCCAACTACAAGGTTGACGCCGAGAAGCTGGCACCGTTCATCCGCAAGTACCTCAAGTCGGCGGTCGCCGCCGGTACTCTCACCCAACCGAAAGGCAAGGGGGCCTCCGGCTCGTTCAAGCTGTCCGTCAAGGGAGAGGGCAAATCCGCCTCCGCCGGCAAGAAGACGGTCAAGAAGCCTGCCGCTGCCAAACCCAAGGGAGAGAAGAAACCCAAGGCGACCGCGGCGAAGAAGACCGCCAAGAAGCCAGCAGCCGCCAAGCCGAAAGCGGCCAAGCCCGCCAAATCACCCAAGGCGAAGAAGGTCTCCAAGCCGCCGACCAAGAAGCCCAAGTCCCCGAAACCCAAGAAGGCGGCGGTCAAAAAGCCCAAGACCCCGAAGAAGACTGCGGCCAAAAAGAAGTAGACGTGCCTCGCTCTGCATCCTAGCGCCCGCTAGTTTTAAACGGCCTTTCTCAAGGCCACCACCGAATCACTCGTTTTGCCACTTAGCTCCAGCTTTACCTTAAATACCGAGGCGTAAACCGTTCATTATTACTATTATCCAAACTAAACTGCTTTACCTCTGACATTGGAGTGCTACCCAACGGTTGAAGATTGACTCACTTGCTACGTGTGGACATGTGATGTGTAACAGTGAACTATATTTCGTACAGTCGACCGTTCTCATGTGAAGGTGCCCTGAATTATACGACATGTGTAAAACATATTTCCTGCTACATTTATAAACTATACATATACAGTCAATTAACATTACATTGTATGAACATTTGGTGTCGAATGCGAAATACACATACAATAGACATTAATTCTTGACCGAACATAAAAAAAAAATCCAACCTGACCTTATCCAACCTAATCCAACCTGTCGTTACAAATTATTAAATTTTTCATAAAAAGTTAACAATTCTATGACCATCCGTTTTGCAGCCATCGTTACCAAATGCTAGTTTAAAATTTTTTAATTCATTTCTTTACTTTATTTATTTATTTATTTATTTATTTATTTTTTTTTTTATTTACTCAGCAAAAAATATAAATGACAAATTACAAGCTCATAACTGGAAATACATAAATTATTTCTATACCTGACACTGTGAGTCAGGTATAGAAATAATTTTAAAAAATAAATAAAAAAAACATACAGAACAACCTTATATTTAAGTATCAAGACTTAATATTCTATCCTAATCTAATATAACTTAAACTGATATTGTCAAACCTAACCAAATATAACCTAATTCAAACTAACCTAACCCAAAGTAACCTAACCAAAACTAACCTAACCAAAAGTAACCTAACCAAAACTAACATAACCAAAACTAACCTAACCAAGACTAACCTAAAAAATACCAACCTAAACAAAACAAACTTCACCCGCAAGGTATCCGTCTTTTGTCAGCATCTTTGTAGGTATAACATATATTTGACAGGACGTCGTGTTAACGGTAGTTGGTTGTAAATTTATCATGATACGTCATAAAAATCACATTGTTAAAATCAAACTGACACTTTTTTTTTGCTTCATATGCACTGTTGAGACAATATAAATATAAAACTACAACTCCCGAACAGTAAAACACACAATTATTTCTATGCCTGAAATGGTGAGTCAGTTACACATGTAAATGTAATTATAGACTCGTCCGCGGTTCAATGGGGGATATTCCGCCAGTTCCTTTGTATAGTTGTATTTTTGAGGTTATATTTACACAGTAAGTAATTTCCAGTGTTTACATTTCTGTTATTTACAACAATAAAATAACAATAATAATAATAATAATAATAATAACAATAACAATAATAAATGCTATTTAATATGAAATCTCAAGTTTACAGTTGGACTGGAAGTTGAAAATTATTTGTATAAACGAGGAGTCCGTGTTTTTTTTTTATTATTTTTTTTATTGAGAGAGTCAGTTACACATGCTATCTGAAGTACGGTGTGCAGCAGCAATAGTGTTTTTATAGCCCTGACGGATAAATAAATTTACGTACAATACATAGATTGATTAAGATGGTTAAATGTGTCGCGGATATTACGATGGGAAAATATCAAATATTTTATAATCAGTTGAAATTTGTGCTGGCGATGATAATCGTAGAAAAGTAGATAATGATGTAAAACGGTATAGTAAGTTGGTTGTTAAAAGTAGGTAATAATATGATATTAACACATATGTTGATCCAGCAGAGTTTGGTCATTGGACGGTGATATGATATTGGTGAAACTGAATTGAAGATAGTGGGGGCTCGGTGTTGTGGTGTGGGGCGGGTACGGACAGCGTAGCAGGTGAGAGGAATGAGTGCGGGGCAATGAGCGACTGAGTCAGTGGCGAAACGAGGGAATATGTGTGGCCTTTAGAAAGGCCGTTTGATGGGGCGCGAGGGGCGCCAGGGCGTAGCAGCTTAGGCGCGTTCTCCGCGGATACGGCGAGCCAGCTGGATGTCCTTGGGCATGATGGTGACTCGCTTGGCGTGGATTGCGCACAGGTTGGTGTCTTCGAAGAGTCCGACCAAGTAGGCTTCGCTCGCCTCCTGCAGGGCCATGACGGCGGAGCTCTGGAAACGCAGGTCGGTCTTGAAGTCCTGGGCGATCTCACGGACCAGACGCTGGAAGGGCAGCTTGCGGATCAGCAGCTCGGTGCTCTTCTGGTAACGACGGATCTCACGCAGGGCGACCGTGCCGGGCCTGTAACGGTGGGGCTTCTTGACTCCTCCGGTGGCCGGTGCGCTCTTCCTGGCGGCTTTGGTGGCGAGCTGCTTCCTCGGAGCCTTGCCTCCGGTGGACTTACGGGCGGTCTGCTTAGTACGGGCCTTAGTGTAGCGCTACTCGGTGATGAGACGAGAGACGAATGTCGACACGGCGCTCCAAGCGGGGGTTTTGTCGACTCACAACGCAGTTCGCGCCGCTCCCCATTGGCCGGACGGTCCCGACCAATGAGAGCGCTGCAAACCGCAGCCCGAATCGACAAAACCCCGACAGTAACTGGTAACCTCATCATATCGACTCAGCGCAGCCTATCGAGATGACCGGACGTGGCAAAGGAGGAAAGGGGCTCGGAAAGGGAGGAGCGAAGCGTCACCGTAAGGTGCTCCGTGACAACATCCAGGGAATCACCAAGCCGGCCATCCGCCGTCTCGCCCGTCGTGGTGGAGTCAAGCGTATCTCCGGGCTGATCTACGAGGAGACTCGCGGTGTGCTCAAAGTGTTTCTGGAGAACGTGATCAGGGATGCCGTCACCTACACCGAGCACGCCAAGAGGAAGACCGTCACCGCCATGGACGTTGTCTACGCTCTGAAACGCCAGGGCCGCACTCTGTACGGTTTCGGCGGCTAAGCGCGGACTCTTCCCCACCACCGTGCCTCGTCGCACGCCCCACAAACGGCCTTTCTAAAGGCCACCACTAAAGTCACTCGTTTACCCGACTTGCAGTTGCTGCGTATCCTATTCTTACGAAATACACCCATTCCGACTTACCGGACCACTCCGTCATATCGGATCTGTAACATGAAATCATACAATTAAAGAATCAACATCATCATTGAATGGGGATCTGAACAAAATTACATAACAAATTTTAATCAACACTCAACGTCGTTCAGGGTTTATGGTAAAATTTTCAATTTCATTTAGATTAAATTACATCGTGTAGGCTATATATTTACTTAAGTATTTTTAACATAATCAAAGACATTATTACCTAAATTATGGAAATTTCTTTTCAATTTCACCGAATGAAAACTTTTCAATTTCATTTAAATTAAATCCTTCTTATATTTAAGTATTTTACCACAAAATCAAAGACACTATTAAATTGTGGAAATTTGTTTTCAAATATTTTTTTTTTTTTTATTTCAGCACTTATTTCCTATTTTAAAAACTATCGATGTGAAAAAAATATTCTATAACAACCAGAAATTTAAAAATGTAGAGATGAAAATCAACGTTTAAACACAAAAATGGTAACAATATTTAAAAGGGAGAAAAAATTTATATTGTAATTGTTATTTTTTCCCATTTTGTTTTAAGTTATTAGAAATTAAAACTATAACCAGCTAAAAATTCAATATTTTAATTTTATTATTTTTTTTATTTTATAATCAATAAAATAACGTATAACTTTTGCTGTTAGTTAAATTTTAACAAAACAAAAATTGACCATTTTCATTAATAACAATAGTTCTAATAAATATTGAAATTAATCAATTCAAAATATAAAATTATGAAAGGCCATTTGGACCAGAGTGTTGTTTGAAAAAAAAAAACATCGATACACAAAAAAATTGAAAGAACCCAACGTTCGCCAGGGCAAGGAACCACCCCGGGTCGCCTTGGAGCCAGAATCACAGTTGTCACCCCGGCTGACACAGCGAGCGCGAGCACGGAAAACTGTGACCCGCGGACGGGCTTCGCCGCCCGCCAACCGTCGGCGTCGCTTCCCCTGAACGTTTTCAACGATTACTCGGAAACCGTGCGTTTTAGAGAGAAACTTGCGGTTGGATGAAATAAAGGTACGGTCCCAGACTACCGATAGAAACGATCTGCAGTATTCTAACGAGATCCGATTCTGAGATATCGGCCGCCAAAGTTTTTGTGAAAAAGCGTGAATAACTGGCGAAATAACAGTGGTAACGAGTTTCCACCTTCACATTTGTGTAGATCTAACCGAGACGAATAAAACGAGGGGTCTCCGGTGACCGTAGGGCCAGCGGTTGGCCCACAATAAAATTTTGAAATTTGACAGTGCACGGGTTGTCGGCACGTGTCCTTTGATCGAGATAGAAATATATAGCTCGAGTGGGTTACACTCGGTATATATAGGTGGGCGTGGCCAACAGGTGTCACCTGATTGGTTCATCAGTGGTGACCAATAGGAGGACGTAATCGGACCAGCGGCCGCGCGCGACGCCGTTTGGCGGGGAACGGGCTGGATTTCTCCGGGTTTAGAGTATGCAGCTCACCTGGTGACCCTATCGCCGAGACAACTCCTCTCTGTCGGGCCATCGGCTCCCGTGGCGGTCCCGGTGAACGCTCGACGGCATTTACGAGTTAACTGCTGTTAGTTACGCTTGAACAACGATTACGCGACTAATGTTGGGGTGTCACAAGGGTATTCTCTAGTAGTCTCAAGTAATTTGCTGCTTATGAAAATTATGCATGTTGATAAAATGCACGTAGAATAGTTTGTATACGATTTAATGGCGAATTCTTGCCAAGTAACGGTTTTCAATTGGGGGTTTACTAAATTTCTATTGATCCGCACAAATGTATGAATAATAAATTTAGTTTCCTAGGATACCGGACTTAATTTTAAATGCATATTAGCTTGAAACTACCCTCGGGTGTGGGTTCGGATGGAATGTTTTTATTTGGTTTTGTAGAAAATTCACTACTAAGTTTGAATTTTAAATTTGAAAAAAAAATAATCACAGGTTTCCTAGGAAACGTGAAATTGATTTGAAAAAAAAAATCACTTTGAAATAATTACGCTTCAACAAAGTTTAATTGACTAATGTTTAGGTGTCACAAGAGTGTTATCTAGTAGTTTGATTTAATTTGCTGCTTATTAAAAATGTATAGGCCATGACATAAACATATAATAATATTTACGACTCAATTCTAGATTTTTACTAAATTTCTTTTGATTTGCACATTTTTATGGATAATAATTAATTTTGTTCCCTAGGATACTGAATTAAAATTGAAATGAAATTGTCGAAAACAATTATGGTTTCCCAGGAAAAATTAAATTGGTACATCTGCCGGTATGGTTTTGAATAGAAAGGTCTTATGGATGTGGCAAGCGACGACCACACTTCATATTGTTCCTACTTGTTTCTCTACAAATTAGTAGGAGTTTACCATAAATTTGAGTCCGTAAATGAACACAAGTGGAATTATGGAGGATATGATCAATCCATACACCGCAAAATGCAAAAGTGCATGCATACTGCCGGGTATTTCAAGTACCTCTTGAAATTAAAACATTGTTGTATGTGTTTTCGCGCAAGTATACGTGACGCTAATTCACAGTTTACAGGTTAACATCTTCTGGTTTTTGTTTTACTTTAATTACTAAATTATACTGGAGTATATTATCTAGAAATATTGGTCACTACAAAGTCTATATTTCTAAATGTACAATGTGTTGTATCTCTAACCTGTGTTATTACCGACTCCGAAGTTGTGTCAACTGGGCGGCGAATAATAGTCTCTAAACTCTTTACCCCTTGTTCGCACAAACTGATGTGGGGGTTTTATTTTACAGCAGAATCCACACTACCATTATCAACACATTTTCTGTTATTACAATTACTGGAATTTATTTTATAAATAGTTTTACGAGTCCACACTGTCCTGGGCGAGGGTGTAATCTCGTTACGGACGTTGTTAAATATAAAAAACCGTGTTCGGATGGACGTTTGACGGTTAGTTTTCAAGAGACCGGTTAGTAGTACACTGTTTTAAATATTTCTCTAATGAATGTACGCAAAATTGGTGATTCTGTGATTCGTTTTATAATTGTAAAACGGCCAAAAACACCGTTGGTGAAAGACAAAGTGAACGCGTGCTGTGGCGTATTCTGTACGGTACGTAGTCAGGCCGCTGATCAGCACAATCATGGCGGAAAACATATCGAATCCTCCCGTCAACTCAACGATGGCAGACTCGGCAACTAGTGCACCGGCCCCGGCCACAACTACGCCCAAGAAATCCAAGGCGGCGGCGAGCAAGAAGCCCCGTGTGAAGCCCGCTCACCCGCCGACGTCCGACATGGTGAACGCCGCCATCAAGAACCTCAAGGAGCGAGGCGGCTCTTCTCTCCAGGCGATCAAGAAGTACATCGCCGCCAACTACAAGGTTGACGCCGAGAAGCTGGCACCGTTCATCCGCAAGTACCTCAAGTCGGCGGTCGCCGCCGGTACTCTCACCCAACCGAAAGGCAAGGGGGCCTCCGGCTCGTTCAAGCTGTCCGTCAAGGGAGAGGGCAAATCCGCCTCCGCCGGCAAGAAGACGGTCAAGAAGCCTGCCGCTGCCAAACCCAAGGGAGAGAAGAAACCCAAGGCGACCGCGGCGAAGAAGACCGCCAAGAAGCCAGCAGCCGCCAAGCCGAAAGCGGCCAAGCCCGCCAAATCACCCAAGGCGAAGAAGGTCTCCAAGCCGCCGACCAAGAAGCCCAAGTCCCCGAAACCCAAGAAGGCGGCGGTCAAAAAGCCCAAGACCCCGAAGAAGACTGCGGCCAAAAAGAAGTAGACGTGCCTCGCTCTGCATCCTAGCGCCCGCTAGTTTTAAACGGCCTTTCTCAAGGCCACCACCGAATCACTCGTTTTGCCACTTAGCTCCAGCTTTACCTTAAATACCGAGGCGTAAACCGTTCATTATTACTATTATCCAAACTAAACTGCTTTACCTCTGACATTGGAGTGCTACCCAACGGTTGAAGATTGACTCACTTGCTACGTGTGGACATGTGATGTGTAACAGTGAACTATATTTCGTACAGTCGACCGTTCTCATGTGAAGGTGCCCTGAATTATACGACATGTGTAAAACATATTTCCTGCTACATTTATAAACTATACATATACAGTCAATTAACATTACATTGTATGAACATTTGGTGTCGAATGCGAAATACACATACAATAGACATTAATTCTTGACCGAACATAAAAAAAAAATCCAACCTGACCTTATCCAACCTAATCCAACCTGTCGTTACAAATTATTAAATTTTTCATAAAAAGTTAACAATTCTATGACCATCCGTTTTGCAGCCATCGTTACCAAATGCTAGTTTAAAATTTTTTAATTCATTTCTTTACTTTATTTATTTATTTATTTATTTATTTATTTATTTTTTTATTTACTCAGCAAAAAATATAAATGACAAATTACAAGCTCATAACTGGAAATACATAAATTATTTCTATACCTGACACTGTGAGTCAGGTATAGAAATAATTTTAAAAAATAAATAAAAAAAACATACAGAACAACCTTATATTTAAGTATCAAGACTTAATATTCTATCCTAATCTAATATAACTTAAACTGATATTGTCAAACCTAACCAAATATAACCTAATTCAAACTAACCTAACCCAAAGTAACCTAACCAAAACTAACCTAACCAAAAGTAACCTAACCAAAACTAACATAACCAAAACTAACCTAACCAAGACTAACCTAAAAAATACCAACCTAAACAAAACAAACTTCACCCGCAAGGTATCCGTCTTTTGTCAGCATCTTTGTAGGTATAACATATATTTGACAGGACGTCGTGTTAACGGTAGTTGGTTGTAAATTTATCATGATACGTCATAAAAATCACATTGTTAAAATCAAACTGACACTTTTTTTTTGCTTCATATGCACTGTTGAGACAATATAAATATAAAACTACAACTCCCGAACAGTAAAACACACAATTATTTCTATGCCTGAAATGGTGAGTCAGTTACACATGTAAATGTAATTATAGACTCGTCCGCGGTTCAATGGGGGATATTCCGCCAGTTCCTTTGTATAGTTGTATTTTTGAGGTTATATTTACACAGTAAGTAATTTCCAGTGTTTACATTTCTGTTATTTACAACAATAAAATAACAATAATAATAATAATAATAATAATAACAATAACAATAATAAATGCTATTTAATATGAAATCTCAAGTTTACAGTTGGACTGGAAGTTGAAAATTATTTGTATAAACGAGGAGTCCGTGTTTTTTTTTTATTATTTTTTTTATTGAGAGAGTCAGTTACACATGCTATCTGAAGTACGGTGTGCAGCAGCAATAGTGTTTTTATAGCCCTGACGGATAAATAAATTTACGTACAATACATAGATTGATTAAGATGGTTAAATGTGTCGCGGATATTACGATGGGAAAATATCAAATATTTTATAATCAGTTGAAATTTGTGCTGGCGATGATAATCGTAGAAAAGTAGATAATGATGTAAAACGGTATAGTAAGTTGGTTGTTAAAAGTAGGTAATAATATGATATTAACACATATGTTGATCCAGCAGAGTTTGGTCATTGGACGGTGATATGATATTGGTGAAACTGAATTGAAGATAGTGGGGGCTCGGTGTTGTGGTGTGGGGCGGGGTACGGACAGCGTAGCAGGTGAGAGGAATGAGTGCGGGGCAATGAGCGACTGAGTCAGTGGCGAAACGAGGGAATATGTGTGGCCTTTAGAAAGGCCGTTTGATGGGGCGCGAGGGGCGCCAGGGCGTAGCAGCTTAGGCGCGTTCTCCGCGGATACGGCGAGCCAGCTGGATGTCCTTGGGCATGATGGTGACTCGCTTGGCGTGGATTGCGCACAGGTTGGTGTCTTCGAAGAGTCCGACCAAGTAGGCTTCGCTCGCCTCCTGCAGGGCCATGACGGCGGAGCTCTGGAAACGCAGGTCGGTCTTGAAGTCCTGGGCGATCTCACGGACCAGACGCTGGAAGGGCAGCTTGCGGATCAGCAGCTCGGTGCTCTTCTGGTAACGACGGATCTCACGCAGGGCGACCGTGCCGGGCCTGTAACGGTGGGGCTTCTTGACTCCTCCGGTGGCCGGTGCGCTCTTCCTGGCGGCTTTGGTGGCGAGCTGCTTCCTCGGAGCCTTGCCTCCGGTGGACTTACGGGCGGTCTGCTTAGTACGGGCCTTAGTGTAGCGCTACTCGGTGATGAGACGAGAGACGAATGTCGACACGGCGCTCCAAGCGGGGGTTTTGTCGACTCACAACGCAGTTCGCGCCGCTCCCCATTGGCCGGACGGTCCCGACCAATGAGAGCGCTGCAAACCGCAGCCCGAATCGACAAAACCCCGACAGTAACTGGTAACCTCATCATATCGACTCAGCGCAGCCTATCGAGATGACCGGACGTGGCAAAGGAGGAAAGGGGCTCGGAAAGGGAGGAGCGAAGCGTCACCGTAAGGTGCTCCGTGACAACATCCAGGGAATCACCAAGCCGGCCATCCGCCGTCTCGCCCGTCGTGGTGGAGTCAAGCGTATCTCCGGGCTGATCTACGAGGAGACTCGCGGTGTGCTCAAAGTGTTTCTGGAGAACGTGATCAGGGATGCCGTCACCTACACCGAGCACGCCAAGAGGAAGACCGTCACCGCCATGGACGTTGTCTACGCTCTGAAACGCCAGGGCCGCACTCTGTACGGTTTCGGCGGCTAAGCGCGGACTCTTCCCCACCACCGTGCCTCGTCGCACGCCCCACAAACGGCCTTTCTACAGAGGGGGGACAAATTATTAGACTAAGGTAGTTTTTTTAGCATATTTAATACGTCTGTACAACTTGAAACATAATGTTTAACAAACTTATGGTTTTAGTACTTTGTATGCATTCCCTTGTTCTTAATAAGCATTTTTAGTCTGTTTGGCATGCTGGCAATAAGGTTTGAACAGTTATTTTGAATTTCTTCATTGTGATGCCAAACTTGAATAAGAGTTTCTATAAGCTGAACTTTTGTTGTTATATTGGTTTTGCGCATTTCCTGTTTCACAATCGCCCACAGGTTTTCTATAGGGTTCATGTCAGGACTGTTTCCAGGCCATGGCAGAACGCTTAGCTCCTCTTTTTTGAAAAACTCCTTGATAATTTTGCCATTATGACATGGAGCTCCGTCTTGCATGAAGATGAATTCTCCATCCGGGAACCATTCTTTAGCTTGAGGCAACAGTTTTGTCTTTAAAACTTGCAGGTACTGAACTGATTTCATGGTGCCCTCAACAATGTAAAGCCTTCCAGGTCCTTTAGCAGATATGATACTCCACACCATTACTTGTGTAGGGTGTTTTACTGTTTGCCTAACACAGTCAGCATTAAATTCTTCACCTGGCCGTCTTCTAACATACTGAGAGGTCTGGCTACAAACTTGAAAAATTGATTCATCCGAAAAGCAGACCTGTAAAAAAAAGAAAAGCTATAATTTGTACAGTATGCAGGCCACGTAGCTGTAGGCCTAGCAGTAATAGGCCTAGCATTGGTAAAAACAATATTGCTCCGGCTTCATGGCTGAATAGGGTAGGCCTAGGTAAAAACCCCTAACGGTAACTCAAGTGACATTATAATGTGTGTATTGTGAGTTAAAAGGTCACTTACCTTTTTCCAATCATCCTCAGTCCAATGTTTAAGGCCTCTTGCCCACTCCAGACGCTTTTTAGCCATGCTAGGGGTTATTTTTTGTTTTTTCCTTGGCCTGCGGGCCATGAGTCCTTCGCTATTCAGCGTTCTCCTAATTGTCCTTGTGGAAACTGTGACCCCATAATCCTTTAAATCTTCAGCTAACTGTTTCTTAGTCTTCCTTCTATCAGTAACTACAATTTTCTTAAGTGTTCTTCTCATTCTGTCATCAATTTTCTTCTTTCTTCCGCATTTTCCAACCCGATTCGGTCCAAAATCACCATTAATTTCTAGGCTCCTTTTGATTCTGCTAACAGATTTCTGAGATATGTTTATTCTTGCTGCTATTTCACACTGGGAATATCGATCTTCTTCTAAAAGTATCTTTACTTGGGCAGTTTTTCTTGGTGTAAGATCACTTTTCTTCCCCATAACCTCAAAATTTGAATATGCGCACCTTGTGAATTATTAATAGGCTATTTAACTTTAAATGTTACCTTAAAACACGTATTAAACACTATAAAACACAACTAAAACGTGTAATTATTCGAAATGTTACTGTACCAATGCAAGTAAACAGAGAAATACTTCCATACATAAGTGAAATGAAAGCTAAACAACAATGAATAGTAAACAGCTGTTTTTTTTTCTGCCAGCCTTGCTGTTACGTATGCAATACTACCAACCTAACATATTAAAATGACAATATTAATGCTAGGAAACATTGTATATGTAAAACATACAATTTTGTTACCGTACAACGAGGTTTTAAATGAGTTATTTGTAATTTTTCAGAAAAATGCACTTTAGTCTAATAATTTGTCCCCCCTCTGTAAAGGCCACCACTAAAGTCACTCGTTTACCCGACTTGCAGTTGCTGCGTATCCTATTCTTACGAAATACACCCATTCCGACTTACCGGACCACTCCGTCATATCGGATCTGTAACATGAAATCATACAATTAAAGAATCAACATCATCATTGAATGGGGATCTGAACAAAATTACATAACAAATTTTAATCAACACTCAACGTCGTTCAGGGTTTATGGTAAAATTTTCAATTTCATTTAGATTAAATTACATCGTGTAGGCTATATATTTACTTAAGTATTTTTAACATAATCAAAGACATTATTACCTAAATTATGGAAATTTCTTTTCAATTTCACCGAATGAAAACTTTTCAATTTCATTTAAATTAAATCCTTCTTATATTTAAGTATTTTACCACAAAATCAAAGACACTATTAAATTGTGGAAATTTGTTTTCAAATATTTTTTTTTTTTTTATTTCAGCACTTATTTCCTATTTTAAAAACTATCGATGTGAAAAAAATATTCTATAACAACCAGAAATTTAAAAATGTAGAGATGAAAATCAACGTTTAAACACAAAAATGGTAACAATATTTAAAAGGGAGAAAAAATTTATATTGTAATTGTTATTTTTTCCCATTTTGTTTTAAGTTATTAGAAATTAAAACTATAACCAGCTAAAAATTCAATATTTTAATTTTATTATTTTTTTTATTTTATAATCAATAAAATAACGTATAACTTTTGCTGTTAGTTAAATTTTAACAAAACAAAAATTGACCATTTTCATTAATAACAATAGTTCTAATAAATATTGAAATTAATCAATTCAAAATATAAAATTATGAAAGGCCATTTGGACCAGAGTGTTGTTTGAAAAAAAAAAACATCGATACACAAAAAAATTGAAAGAACCCAACGTTCGCCAGGGCAAGGAACCACCCCGGGTCGCCTTGGAGCCAGAATCACAGTTGTCACCCCGGCTGACACAGCGAGCGCGAGCACGGAAAACTGTGACCCGCGGACGGGCTTCGCCGCCCGCCAACCGTCGGCGTCGCTTCCCCTGAACGTTTTCAACGATTACTCGGAAACCGTGCGTTTTAGAGAGAAACTTGCGGTTGGATGAAATAAAGGTACGGTCCCAGACTACCGATAGAAACGATCTGCAGTATTCTAACGAGATCCGATTCTGAGATATCGGCCGCCAAAGTTTTTGTGAAAAAGCGTGAATAACTGGCGAAATAACAGTGGTAACGAGTTTCCACCTTCACATTTGTGTAGATCTAACCGAGACGAATAAAACGAGGGGTCTCCGGTGACCGTAGGGCCAGCGGTTGGCCCACAATAAAATTTTGAAATTTGACAGTGCACGGGTTGTCGGCACGTGTCCTTTGATCGAGATAGAAATATATAGCTCGAGTGGGTTACACTCGGTATATATAGGTGGGCGTGGCCAACAGGTGTCACCTGATTGGTTCATCAGTGGTGACCAATAGGAGGACGTAATCGGACCAGCGGCCGCGCGCGACGCCGTTTGGCGGGGAACGGGCTGGATTTCTCCGGGTTTAGAGTATGCAGCTCACCTGGTGACCCTATCGCCGAGACAACTCCTCTCTGTCGGGCCATCGGCTCCCGTGGCGGTCCCGGTGAACGCTCGACGGCATTTACGAGTTAACTGCTGTTAGTTACGCTTGAACAACGATTACGCGACTAATGTTGGGGTGTCACAAGGGTATTCTCTAGTAGTCTCAAGTAATTTGCTGCTTATGAAAATTATGCATGTTGATAAAATGCACGTAGAATAGTTTGTATACGATTTAATGGCGAATTCTTGCCAAGTAACGGTTTTCAATTGGGGGTTTACTAAATTTCTATTGATCCGCACAAATGTATGAATAATAAATTTAGTTTCCTAGGATACCGGACTTAATTTTAAATGCATATTAGCTTGAAACTACCCTCGGGTGTGGGTTCGGATGGAATGTTTTTATTTGGTTTTGTAGAAAATTCACTACTAAGTTTGAATTTTAAATTTGAAAAAAAAATAATCACAGGTTTCCTAGGAAACGTGAAATTGATTTGAAAAAAAAAATCACTTTGAAATAATTACGCTTCAACAAAGTTTAATTGACTAATGTTTAGGTGTCACAAGAGTGTTATCTAGTAGTTTGATTTAATTTGCTGCTTATTAAAAATGTATAGGCCATGACATAAACATATAATAATATTTACGACTCAATTCTAGATTTTTACTAAATTTCTTTTGATTTGCACATTTTTATGGATAATAATTAATTTTGTTCCCTAGGATACTGAATTAAAATTGAAATGAAATTGTCGAAAACAATTATGGTTTCCCAGGAAAAATTAAATTGGTACATCTGCCGGTATGGTTTTGAATAGAAAGGTCTTATGGATGTGGCAAGCGACGACCACACTTCATATTGTTCCTACTTGTTTCTCTACAAATTAGTAGGAGTTTACCATAAATTTGAGTCCGTAAATGAACACAAGTGGAATTATGGAGGATATGATCAATCCATACACCGCAAAATGCAAAAGTGCATGCATACTGCCGGGTATTTCAAGTACCTCTTGAAATTAAAACATTGTTGTATGTGTTTTCGCGCAAGTATACGTGACGCTAATTCACAGTTTACAGGTTAACATCTTCTGGTTTTTGTTTTACTTTAATTACTAAATTATACTGGAGTATATTATCTAGAAATATTGGTCACTACAAAGTCTATATTTCTAAATGTACAATGTGTTGTATCTCTAACCTGTGTTATTACCGACTCCGAAGTTGTGTCAACTGGGCGGCGAATAATAGTCTCTAAACTCTTTACCCCTTGTTCGCACAAACTGATGTGGGGGTTTTATTTTACAGCAGAATCCACACTACCATTATCAACACATTTTCTGTTATTACAATTACTGGAATTTATTTTATAAATAGTTTTACGAGTCCACACTGTCCTGGGCGAGGGTGTAATCTCGTTACGGACGTTGTTAAATATAAAAAACCGTGTTCGGATGGACGTTTGACGGTTAGTTTTCAAGAGACCGGTTAGTAGTACACTGTTTTAAATATTTCTCTAATGAATGTACGCAAAATTGGTGATTCTGTGATTCGTTTTATAATTGTAAAACGGCCAAAAACACCGTTGGTGAAAGACAAAGTGAACGCGTGCTGTGGCGTATTCTGTACGGTACGTAGTCAGGCCGCTGATCAGCACAATCATGGCGGAAAACATATCGAATCCTCCCGTCAACTCAACGATGGCAGACTCGGCAACTAGTGCACCGGCCCCGGCCACAACTACGCCCAAGAAATCCAAGGCGGCGGCGAGCAAGAAGCCCCGTGTGAAGCCCGCTCACCCGCCGACGTCCGACATGGTGAACGCCGCCATCAAGAACCTCAAGGAGCGAGGCGGCTCTTCTCTCCAGGCGATCAAGAAGTACATCGCCGCCAACTACAAGGTTGACGCCGAGAAGCTGGCACCGTTCATCCGCAAGTACCTCAAGTCGGCGGTCGCCGCCGGTACTCTCACCCAACCGAAAGGCAAGGGGGCCTCCGGCTCGTTCAAGCTGTCCGTCAAGGGAGAGGGCAAATCCGCCTCCGCCGGCAAGAAGACGGTCAAGAAGCCTGCCGCTGCCAAACCCAAGGGAGAGAAGAAACCCAAGGCGACCGCGGCGAAGAAGACCGCCAAGAAGCCAGCAGCCGCCAAGCCGAAAGCGGCCAAGCCCGCCAAATCACCCAAGGCGAAGAAGGTCTCCAAGCCGCCGACCAAGAAGCCCAAGTCCCCGAAACCCAAGAAGGCGGCGGTCAAAAAGCCCAAGACCCCGAAGAAGACTGCGGCCAAAAAGAAGTAGACGTGCCTCGCTCTGCATCCTAGCGCCCGCTAGTTTTAAACGGCCTTTCTCAAGGCCACCACCGAATCACTCGTTTTGCCACTTAGCTCCAGCTTTACCTTAAATACCGAGGCGTAAACCGTTCATTATTACTATTATCCAAACTAAACTGCTTTACCTCTGACATTGGAGTGCTACCCAACGGTTGAAGATTGACTCACTTGCTACGTGTGGACATGTGATGTGTAACAGTGAACTATATTTCGTACAGTCGACCGTTCTCATGTGAAGGTGCCCTGAATTATACGACATGTGTAAAACATATTTCCTGCTACATTTATAAACTATACATATACAGTCAATTAACATTACATTGTATGAACATTTGGTGTCGAATGCGAAATACACATACAATAGACATTAATTCTTGACCGAACATAAAAAAAAAATCCAACCTGACCTTATCCAACCTAATCCAACCTGTCGTTACAAATTATTAAATTTTTCATAAAAAGTTAACAATTCTATGACCATCCGTTTTGCAGCCATCGTTACCAAATGCTAGTTTAAAATTTTTTAATTCATTTCTTTACTTTATTTATTTATTTATTTATTTATTTATTTTTTTTTTTATTTACTCAGCAAAAAATATAAATGACAAATTACAAGCTCATAACTGGAAATACATAAATTATTTCTATACCTGACACTGTGAGTCAGGTATAGAAATAATTTTAAAAAATAAATAAAAAAAACATACAGAACAACCTTATATTTAAGTATCAAGACTTAATATTCTATCCTAATCTAATATAACTTAAACTGATATTGTCAAACCTAACCAAATATAACCTAATTCAAACTAACCTAACCCAAAGTAACCTAACCAAAACTAACCTAACCAAAAGTAACCTAACCAAAACTAACATAACCAAAACTAACCTAACCAAGACTAACCTAAAAAATACCAACCTAAACAAAACAAACTTCACCCGCAAGGTATCCGTCTTTTGTCAGCATCTTTGTAGGTATAACATATATTTGACAGGACGTCGTGTTAACGGTAGTTGGTTGTAAATTTATCATGATACGTCATAAAAATCACATTGTTAAAATCAAACTGACACTTTTTTTTTGCTTCATATGCACTGTTGAGACAATATAAATATAAAACTACAACTCCCGAACAGTAAAACACACAATTATTTCTATGCCTGAAATGGTGAGTCAGTTACACATGTAAATGTAATTATAGACTCGTCCGCGGTTCAATGGGGGATATTCCGCCAGTTCCTTTGTATAGTTGTATTTTTGAGGTTATATTTACACAGTAAGTAATTTCCAGTGTTTACATTTCTGTTATTTACAACAATAAAATAACAATAATAATAATAATAATAATAATAACAATAACAATAATAAATGCTATTTAATATGAAATCTCAAGTTTACAGTTGGACTGGAAGTTGAAAATTATTTGTATAAACGAGGAGTCCGTGTTTTTTTTTTATTATTTTTTTTATTGAGAGAGTCAGTTACACATGCTATCTGAAGTACGGTGTGCAGCAGCAATAGTGTTTTTATAGCCCTGACGGATAAATAAATTTACGTACAATACATAGATTGATTAAGATGGTTAAATGTGTCGCGGATATTACGATGGGAAAATATCAAATATTTTATAATCAGTTGAAATTTGTGCTGGCGATGATAATCGTAGAAAAGTAGATAATGATGTAAAACGGTATAGTAAGTTGGTTGTTAAAAGTAGGTAATAATATGATATTAACACATATGTTGATCCAGCAGAGTTTGGTCATTGGACGGTGATATGATATTGGTGAAACTGAATTGAAGATAGTGGGGGCTCGGTGTTGTGGTGTGGGGCGGGTACGGACAGCGTAGCAGGTGAGAGGAATGAGTGCGGGGCAATGAGCGACTGAGTCAGTGGCGAAACGAGGGAATATGTGTGGCCTTTAGAAAGGCCGTTTGATGGGGCGCGAGGGGCGCCAGGGCGTAGCAGCTTAGGCGCGTTCTCCGCGGATACGGCGAGCCAGCTGGATGTCCTTGGGCATGATGGTGACTCGCTTGGCGTGGATTGCGCACAGGTTGGTGTCTTCGAAGAGTCCGACCAAGTAGGCTTCGCTCGCCTCCTGCAGGGCCATGACGGCGGAGCTCTGGAAACGCAGGTCGGTCTTGAAGTCCTGGGCGATCTCACGGACCAGACGCTGGAAGGGCAGCTTGCGGATCAGCAGCTCGGTGCTCTTCTGGTAACGACGGATCTCACGCAGGGCGACCGTGCCGGGCCTGTAACGGTGGGGCTTCTTGACTCCTCCGGTGGCCGGTGCGCTCTTCCTGGCGGCTTTGGTGGCGAGCTGCTTCCTCGGAGCCTTGCCTCCGGTGGACTTACGGGCGGTCTGCTTAGTACGGGCCTTAGTGTAGCGCTACTCGGTGATGAGACGAGAGACGAATGTCGACACGGCGCTCCAAGCGGGGGTTTTGTCGACTCACAACGCAGTTCGCGCCGCTCCCCATTGGCCGGACGGTCCCGACCAATGAGAGCGCTGCAAACCGCAGCCCGAATCGACAAAACCCCGACAGTAACTGGTAACCTCATCATATCGACTCAGCGCAGCCTATCGAGATGACCGGACGTGGCAAAGGAGGAAAGGGGCTCGGAAAGGGAGGAGCGAAGCGTCACCGTAAGGTGCTCCGTGACAACATCCAGGGAATCACCAAGCCGGCCATCCGCCGTCTCGCCCGTCGTGGTGGAGTCAAGCGTATCTCCGGGCTGATCTACGAGGAGACTCGCGGTGTGCTCAAAGTGTTTCTGGAGAACGTGATCAGGGATGCCGTCACCTACACCGAGCACGCCAAGAGGAAGACCGTCACCGCCATGGACGTTGTCTACGCTCTGAAACGCCAGGGCCGCACTCTGTACGGTTTCGGCGGCTAAGCGCGGACTCTTCCCCACCACCGTGCCTCGTCGCACGCCCCACAAACGGCCTTTCTAAAGGCCACCACTAAAGTCACTCGTTTACCCGACTTGCAGTTGCTGCGTATCCTATTCTTACGAAATACACCCATTCCGACTTACCGGACCACTCCGTCATATCGGATCTGTAACATGAAATCATACAATTAAAGAATCAACATCATCATTGAATGGGGATCTGAACAAAATTACATAACAAATTTTAATCAACACTCAACGTCGTTCAGGGTTTATGGTAAAATTTTCAATTTCATTTAGATTAAATTACATCGTGTAGGCTATATATTTACTTAAGTATTTTTAACATAATCAAAGACATTATTACCTAAATTATGGAAATTTCTTTTCAATTTCACCGAATGAAAACTTTTCAATTTCATTTAAATTAAATCCTTCTTATATTTAAGTATTTTACCACAAAATCAAAGACACTATTAAATTGTGGAAATTTGTTTTCAAATATTTTTTTTTTTTTTATTTCAGCACTTATTTCCTATTTTAAAAACTATCGATGTGAAAAAAATATTCTATAACAACCAGAAATTTAAAAATGTAGAGATGAAAATCAACGTTTAAACACAAAAATGGTAACAATATTTAAAAGGGAGAAAAAATTTATATTGTAATTGTTATTTTTTCCCATTTTGTTTTAAGTTATTAGAAATTAAAACTATAACCAGCTAAAAATTCAATATTTTAATTTTATTATTTTTTTTATTTTATAATCAATAAAATAACGTATAACTTTTGCTGTTAGTTAAATTTTAACAAAACAAAAATTGACCATTTTCATTAATAACAATAGTTCTAATAAATATTGAAATTAATCAATTCAAAATATAAAATTATGAAAGGCCATTTGGACCAGAGTGTTGTTTGAAAAAAAAAAACATCGATACACAAAAAAATTGAAAGAACCCAACGTTCGCCAGGGCAAGGAACCACCCCGGGTCGCCTTGGAGCCAGAATCACAGTTGTCACCCCGGCTGACACAGCGAGCGCGAGCACGGAAAACTGTGACCCGCGGACGGGCTTCGCCGCCCGCCAACCGTCGGCGTCGCTTCCCCTGAACGTTTTCAACGATTACTCGGAAACCGTGCGTTTTAGAGAGAAACTTGCGGTTGGATGAAATAAAGGTACGGTCCCAGACTACCGATAGAAACGATCTGCAGTATTCTAACGAGATCCGATTCTGAGATATCGGCCGCCAAAGTTTTTGTGAAAAAGCGTGAATAACTGGCGAAATAACAGTGGTAACGAGTTTCCACCTTCACATTTGTGTAGATCTAACCGAGACGAATAAAACGAGGGGTCTCCGGTGACCGTAGGGCCAGCGGTTGGCCCACAATAAAATTTTGAAATTTGACAGTGCACGGGTTGTCGGCACGTGTCCTTTGATCGAGATAGAAATATATAGCTCGAGTGGGTTACACTCGGTATATATAGGTGGGCGTGGCCAACAGGTGTCACCTGATTGGTTCATCAGTGGTGACCAATAGGAGGACGTAATCGGACCAGCGGCCGCGCGCGACGCCGTTTGGCGGGGAACGGGCTGGATTTCTCCGGGTTTAGAGTATGCAGCTCACCTGGTGACCCTATCGCCGAGACAACTCCTCTCTGTCGGGCCATCGGCTCCCGTGGCGGTCCCGGTGAACGCTCGACGGCATTTACGAGTTAACTGCTGTTAGTTACGCTTGAACAACGATTACGCGACTAATGTTGGGGTGTCACAAGGGTATTCTCTAGTAGTCTCAAGTAATTTGCTGCTTATGAAAATTATGCATGTTGATAAAATGCACGTAGAATAGTTTGTATACGATTTAATGGCGAATTCTTGCCAAGTAACGGTTTTCAATTGGGGGTTTACTAAATTTCTATTGATCCGCACAAATGTATGAATAATAAATTTAGTTTCCTAGGATACCGGACTTAATTTTAAATGCATATTAGCTTGAAACTACCCTCGGGTGTGGGTTCGGATGGAATGTTTTTATTTGGTTTTGTAGAAAATTCACTACTAAGTTTGAATTTTAAATTTGAAAAAAAAATAATCACAGGTTTCCTAGGAAACGTGAAATTGATTTGAAAAAAAAAATCACTTTGAAATAATTACGCTTCAACAAAGTTTAATTGACTAATGTTTAGGTGTCACAAGAGTGTTATCTAGTAGTTTGATTTAATTTGCTGCTTATTAAAAATGTATAGGCCATGACATAAACATATAATAATATTTACGACTCAATTCTAGATTTTTACTAAATTTCTTTTGATTTGCACATTTTTATGGATAATAATTAATTTTGTTCCCTAGGATACTGAATTAAAATTGAAATGAAATTGTCGAAAACAATTATGGTTTCCCAGGAAAAATTAAATTGGTACATCTGCCGGTATGGTTTTGAATAGAAAGGTCTTATGGATGTGGCAAGCGACGACCACACTTCATATTGTTCCTACTTGTTTCTCTACAAATTAGTAGGAGTTTACCATAAATTTGAGTCCGTAAATGAACACAAGTGGAATTATGGAGGATATGATCAATCCATACACCGCAAAATGCAAAAGTGCATGCATACTGCCGGGTATTTCAAGTACCTCTTGAAATTAAAACATTGTTGTATGTGTTTTCGCGCAAGTATACGTGACGCTAATTCACAGTTTACAGGTTAACATCTTCTGGTTTTTGTTTTACTTTAATTACTAAATTATACTGGAGTATATTATCTAGAAATATTGGTCACTACAAAGTCTATATTTCTAAATGTACAATGTGTTGTATCTCTAACCTGTGTTATTACCGACTCCGAAGTTGTGTCAACTGGGCGGCGAATAATAGTCTCTAAACTCTTTACCCCTTGTTCGCACAAACTGATGTGGGGGTTTTATTTTACAGCAGAATCCACACTACCATTATCAACACATTTTCTGTTATTACAATTACTGGAATTTATTTTATAAATAGTTTTACGAGTCCACACTGTCCTGGGCGAGGGTGTAATCTCGTTACGGACGTTGTTAAATATAAAAAACCGTGTTCGGATGGACGTTTGACGGTTAGTTTTCAAGAGACCGGTTAGTAGTACACTGTTTTAAATATTTCTCTAATGAATGTACGCAAAATTGGTGATTCTGTGATTCGTTTTATAATTGTAAAACGGCCAAAAACACCGTTGGTGAAAGACAAAGTGAACGCGTGCTGTGGCGTATTCTGTACGGTACGTAGTCAGGCCGCTGATCAGCACAATCATGGCGGAAAACATATCGAATCCTCCCGTCAACTCAACGATGGCAGACTCGGCAACTAGTGCACCGGCCCCGGCCACAACTACGCCCAAGAAATCCAAGGCGGCGGCGAGCAAGAAGCCCCGTGTGAAGCCCGCTCACCCGCCGACGTCCGACATGGTGAACGCCGCCATCAAGAACCTCAAGGAGCGAGGCGGCTCTTCTCTCCAGGCGATCAAGAAGTACATCGCCGCCAACTACAAGGTTGACGCCGAGAAGCTGGCACCGTTCATCCGCAAGTACCTCAAGTCGGCGGTCGCCGCCGGTACTCTCACCCAACCGAAAGGCAAGGGGGCCTCCGGCTCGTTCAAGCTGTCCGTCAAGGGAGAGGGCAAATCCGCCTCCGCCGGCAAGAAGACGGTCAAGAAGCCTGCCGCTGCCAAACCCAAGGGAGAGAAGAAACCCAAGGCGACCGCGGCGAAGAAGACCGCCAAGAAGCCAGCAGCCGCCAAGGCCGAAAGCGGCCAAGCCCGCCAAATCACCCAAGGCGAAGAAGGTCTCCAAGCCGCCGACCAAGAAGCCCAAGTCCCCGAAACCCAAGAAGGCGGCGGTCAAAAAGCCCAAGACCCCGAAGAAGACTGCGGCCAAAAGAAGTAGACGTGCCTCGCTCTGCATCCTAGCGCCCGCTAGTTTTAAACGGCCTTTCTCAAGGCCACCACCGAATCACTCGTTTTGCCACTTAGCTCCAGCTTTACCTTAAATACCGAGGCGTAAACCGTTCATTATTACTATTATCCAAACTAAACTGCTTTCCCTCTGACATTGGAGTGCTACCCAACGGTTGAAGATTGACTCACTTGCTACGTGTGGACATGTGATGTGTAACAGTGAACTATATTTCGTACAGTCGACCGTTCTCATGTGAAGGTGCCCTGAATTATACGACATTAATGCGGAAAAACTCTGCATGCGCTTTGTGTGTTACCTATTTTATACTATAAAATTACCTACCATTTTTAATTGAAATATTAAACCTAATATGTTTAACAATTAATTGTTTCAACATTGAAATGTGGTTCCTGATGAAGTTTGTCAACATTGA
>CM061537.1:107471276-107512552 GCA_030545055.2 Neoaliturus tenellus
GGTACTGCTGCATTTGGGCACGTAATACACGAGATGTCTTGGTGCGGAGTCACGGGCGCGGCCGAGGATTCGTCTGGGTTCGGTGTGGGGACGTGACTATCTTCAGTTGCTACCTCACACCCAACGAGGCCGTCCAGGACTTCCGCGACAAGATAGATAACCTAGAGGAGTGCGTTCTCGGCACCACCGGGCATGTCGTCGTTGGTGGCGATTTCAATGCCAGGGCCGTCGATTGGGGAATGCCCTCTACCAACTCCCGGGGGAAATACATCCTGGATTTCATCGCCAGGGCCGGTCTTGTCGTCCTCAACCAGGGCGACACACCTACTTTTCGGCGCCCCGGGCAGAGAGGCACGATCCCCGATGTCACCTTTGCGTCTGAGTCGCTCCTTCCGAGGATCTCTGGCTGGAGGGTTGTGGAGGACTACACGGGTAGCGACCACCAATACGTCGTGTTTGACCTGCATGATCAGGCAAATCGTCGAGTTTCCGCATCTCGGGAAGGGCCACGCCGGTGGAACACCAACAAACTGGACGTGGTCAAGTTCACCGAAGTCATCTCTCGGGGAGCGCAGGGGAATCCTGGTGAGGCTGGGGCCGAGGCACTAGTAACATCCACGATGGAACTGATCGTCTCGGCCTGCGACCAGTCTATGCCGCGAAGGAAACCCCGACGCGACAACAACCCGTTTACTGGTGGACTGAAGAGATTGCGGAACTCAGAAGAACATGTTTAAGAACTAGACGAGCCGCCACAAGAGCGAGAATCCCCGCAGACAGAGTTCGTAAGTCGGAAGCCTATAAAGCTGCGAGGAAAATCTCTCCGCCAGGCGATCAACAGGAGCAAGGCGAATAGCTGGAGGAGGACTTCGTGACGACGTTGATTCCGACCCCTGGGGCCTGGGTTACAAACTTGTAACACAGAAACTCGGCGCCCGCTCTCCACCTCCATCATGGAGGGCGCCACCATGGGGAGGATCGTCGCTTGCGTTGTTTCCTGAACATCCACAGCGACCGCCGGTTGACTTCGGACGGGTAGAGGACGTTCCACTCTTCACTTTCGAGGAGCTAGAAACCTCCGTTCTCTCCCTGAAGAGCAACAAGGCTCCTGGCCCGGACGGGATTCCCAGTGAGGCTTTAAAGAAAGCATTTTTAATCAACGCTGACTTGTTGATGAGAATGTACAATGCCTGTTTGGTAGAAGGGGTGTTTCCGGCTCCCTGGAAAACAGCCAGGCTTGTACTGATCAGCAAGGGCAAAGGTGATCCCGAGCTGCCGTCGTCCCACAGGCCTCTCTGCATGTTGGGACACGGCTGGAAAGCTGTTCGAGAAGCTGATCCGTTCCCGCCTGACTTCTGCCGTGGAAGCTGCCGGGGACTTATGCCCCGTCAGTACGGCTTCAGAAAGGGACGGTCAACGATCGACGCTGTCACCGAAGTTCAGAGAGCTGTGGAGAGAGCCGAGAGCCACAACCATTTCTCCGCCGAGTAGTGCTTCTTGTTACGCTTGATGTCAAGAATGCCTTCAACTCTGCGAGGTGGGTCGATATGCTGGATGCGCTTCGCAACACCTTTCGTATTCCTGCATATCTGTTGCGCTCATCGAGGATTATCTACGCTCTCGAAGCCTGATTTATGACACGAGGGGACGGAACGCGGACGATGGAAGTCACTTCTGGTGCCGCACAAGGTTCAATACTCGGCCCGGATCTCTGGAACGTTGCCTATGACAGCCTCCTGAGGTCCGAGATGCCTGAGGAAACCACTTTGGTTGGGTACGCCGATGACGTCGGCAGCTCTCATTGCTGCACGCAACGTTGAGCTGGCCCAACTGAAGTTGAACCGAGTTATGCGGGTGGTCAACAACTGGATGGTCCGATCACGGTCTCTCACTTGCTCTCAGTAAGACGGAGATCGTGATTCTCACGAAGAAGAGGATCGACAACGTCGTCCCGTTTCGAGTGGGAAGGGAGGTGGTCACATCAACTCGTGGCCGCCAAATACCTCGGGGTTATGGTGGACACCAAGTTAAGCTGGAGGGATCAGATCTTTCCGTACGGCGGACAAGGCCGCTAAGGTAGTGACTTACCTTAGTAGGCTGATGGCCAATGTCGGGGGTCCCCGATCCAGCAGAAGACGTCTGTTGATGTCCGCGGTCCAGTCCGTGCTTCTTTACGGGGCAGAGGTGTGGGCAGGCGCTCTAGATAAGGAGTGCTACAGGTTGCGACTCGCCCGGGTTCAGCGTCAAGCTGCGCTCCGAGTGTGTTCCGCCTACCGGACAGTGTCCGAGCCTGCCGTCCTGGTGGTCGCCGGAGTCATCCCTGTCAAGCTCTTGGCAGGGGAGAGGGAAAGCGATTTATCAGAGACAAGGCGAGATCGGCAAGGACACGGCAAGAACAGAAGAGCGCTCCCGAACCTTCCAGCAGTGGCAACACAGCTGGGAGCACGACACCCGAGGACGATGGACTGCGCGACTTATCAAGCAGGTCCAACATGGGTGGAACGGCGGCATGGGGAGGTGGACTACTACCTGACCCAATTTTTTGACAGGTCACGGCTATTTTCGGTCGTACCTGAACCGGATGGGAAAGACCGGTTCACCGGACTGCATTTATTGCCGGGTGTTCCCGACGATGCGGAACACACATTCTTCCGCTGTCCCCGTTGGGAAGGGCCCCGCCTGGAGGCCACACAAATCTTTGGTGTATTTTCGGTGGACTCGGTCTGCCAAAAGATTTTGGAGGATGAGGGCAACTGGGATTGTTTGTCACAGTTCGTCCGGGGCATCCTCCTGGAAAAGAAAACCGATCTGGACCGCGAAGTGGCCAGATCCCTTGATCGAGCGGCTGGATAAGGAGCGAGCCCACGGGCGTAAGCCAAAATTTAGGCCTAGCCTGACGTAATGTGACAAACAATTCCAGGTTAGATTCCTAAAGAGTAGAGGAGGTTTTTTAGTGGGTAAACCCGTTTTTTTGGGGAGCCCCACACTACAGGCTGGCCACCTGTGTGCGTAATGCATTTTTCCGCCTCTCCCTCAAAAAAAAAAAAAAAAAAAAAAAAAAAAAAAAAAAAAAAAAAAAAAATATCAACTATATTAAATGTGAATAGAAGTCAGCTGGACAATTTATTTATGTCTGTACTAATTTAAAATACGCATCTAAAGTAATACTACTGAATGACAATGTTCTTATTAATCATTCAAAGTTTTCAACATTAAATAAAAATAATAATTCAATTCATATCGAAGGGACTTTGAACAAATCTCATAAATCACACATAAGATTGCAAGCTTTCTTTGATCTAAGACTATCCGACCCTAGTCCTTTCTTGATTCAAGTTTCCATACGCACCTGTAGATTTCGCGTGTCGGGAACTACAGATGTAACAGGTAGCCTTTATCGCAGAATTTCCGATTATCGGAAATTCAAATTGGATGAACATAACAGCTTCCTGATGAACCCATCTCGGACCTCATTCACACTGATAATCTGCGCTGTGTTTTATTTTGAACACTTCACCATCGTCCATAAAGTACTGGTTCAATGTTGAACAATGAGTGCCCATGATGGTATATGAAGAAATCCTTCGTCATAAAAGTAGTCGATTTGGATGATTAGTATGTGAATATTTTACCTCTGCAATAACGATTTCACATACTGATTCTACTTTAAAAATTATGCATAATTCCTCAGAGGTTTTAAAATTATGTAGTGCTTATCGGATTAATTTGTTTAGCGATTTTTTTGGAAATTAAAATGTTTAACTTTCAAGTACATGTGAAAATACTTGTAAAATACATATTATAACACACTGATAAGAATAATCGTATACGTATTATTCAGGGTTCTCTCAAATTATTTCAGTATTATTATGATTAAAAGTATTTTTAGATTTGTTTACATTAACATTTAAATCCATTTTGGAGATGAGATCTTTTTATGGCTAATGAAAACAAGGATTAAATTACAAGAGGTGATGTTAAGGTAAGCCTCTATAGAGTTTCAACATTTGCATAGAGGGTATATTCGGATTAACTTTTATTCACTAACAAGTTTCTGGCTCTCCCTATAAAACCTTGAATTATTGAAATCAACTGAACCGTCGAAAAAGTCTTTAATCTCTAAGTGATTTAGTTCTTTAGAATGTTAATTTACTCAAATTGTTGTATGACAACAATGTTAAATTCTTGACCTGGAAATAATCCTGAATCAAATTTTGCATGAATGAAGATAGTTACATAGTATTTCTTATTAATTAGACAGTTTTAAGTAGAAAGTGTTAGTAGTTAAAAAAGATATCTTAGTTTTTCTATTCAAAGAAAGAAGTATTTGAACCTTACATTATGTTTATGTCTACAAAACCTGTATAGTAACGGATGTTTTCACCAAAAACTGTCCAGCTAAAATGAATATTAATTTTAGAAACACAATTGAACAGAAATATGTCAATTCGTATACTCTTGATAACAGGTAGAAAGTTTTGATAACTGCAACAGTGTAAAGAAAACTAAAAATATTAATTAGAACTAAACCCAGCCTGAGAAGGTGTAGAGGCACTCTGGTACTTGAGAGATAGAATCATACTGCCGGTAGGCACGCCACAACCGATCTACCCACATTAAAATGTAAAACATAAATCTAATATGGACCGTATGTTTTACTAATGAAGGCTGAATGTCATTCAATATCAACATATTGTAAAAGAGCAGTTTTTATTAAATTTCGAACAATCACATCGATTTACGTGTGTTGTGTATTTTTATTTCTTTATCATTGTGTTTTCCACGCATTTTCTATAAGTTTTTAACGGGTAACGGACCAAACCCGCTCTTTTTACTCTCTAACATCGACCATTTGTTAGATATCATCATTATTTAATAGCCCAATGACAAAATGGCAACTGGGGCCCGTTGTTGTCATGTGATGATGAATGCATTGAAAATAAACGTATGATCGAGAATGTTAACACTTTGTTTTTCCGTCAAAACTTTGATTCCATGTTATTATTACAGTAGTAAAAATGCCCTACAATAGTAATCAATCTAGGCTCTGATAGTTAAAAGTACTTTTTGTTAGGATAACGCCTAAGTGAAAGAAACTGTATATTTTATACTTTATGTACATCCCGTAATCTTTCCTGATTTAATATCACAACCCAAGTCCCGATATTTTTTAGCTATTTTTATTTTAATGTGAGTTTAATATGAGTTTTGACATATAAATTACTTTGCTAAGCAAAATATTGCATTTTTATAATGTGAAATTCAAACGTTAGCTTAATCTCGATATTATATTTAAGATTGAAGTGTTAATCATATTCAAGCGTCTGTTGTACTGTGTTTTTCTGTTATAAAACTAGATTTAAAAAAAATCGAGTGGGACTTTTAAAATGTGGGATAATAAATATGTGTTAAGTTACTTTCCATTTTTCTTTAAGATGGGTAAACGAAGCCATTTATGAAAAGGTTGTAAAAAGTAACAATCAAAAACAAATCATGTTTAAGTAACAAATATGTTACTTTTTACAACCTTTTCATAAACGGCTTCGTTTAACCCATCTTAAAGAAAAATGGAAGTAACTTAACACATATTTATTATAAAATATATTTTAAAATATAAAGATTTACACTACATTTTTTAAGGGATTCCATTTGAATTTTTATATGTGAACAAAAGTTAACTACTAATTACGTAACTACCGCTTATCACTTAGCTATCCGCATAGATTACCGAGCGAGGTAATCAGGAGACTATAAACATGGTGAAGGTGAGGGAGGGGGGCGGTAAAGGGGGGGGGGGTACTCGAGATAGGCCACGGCCGCGGCAAATTATCAGTTAATTGAACTCATCTGGGCCTAACATTCCCCCACTCTCATCCCCTTCGGCGCCTTAAACTTCCATTGCCATCTCTTAACTATTGTCGATTTTCACACTTTTAATTTGATAATGCATAAGGAAATTAAGCTCGTCAGAGCAAAAACAGTTTTGGTCAATGTGTGTATTGGAAAGATTAATAAAATGATTAACCTTACATTACTTGTTCAACAGACCACTGGAACACCCCTTTTAAAATTTACAAATTTAATTAAACAAAAAAAAAACTATGCCATTACAGGCAAACCGATTACGCTCTATCGATTGACATTAACCTCAATGTTCATCGTCTACCAGAAGTAACCTATCCTGACCGCGCACAAAACCTACATTTTTATAGCATTATGGGATTCTACCAGAAAATTAAAATAAATTTACAATTTAATTTATTTATTTATTCAAGGAAAAACTCCATTTTACAAATGTACAACATATGGCAGACAAGTATGATACAATACCATTTCTTAGTCTATATCATGTACAATGACCAACAGTGTGATGAACTATAACAATATAAATTACTAACAAATATACAACATTTCGATAACGAACAAAACCATAGTTAACATGTCAACGTCAATAACAAAAATAAAGGATAGAACAATCAACAAGCAATAGAATTATTCGGAAATTTGACTAACTTTGTTTATATATGACTATACAGATAAGCTACAATGAACCATAATTATAAGAATACAATAGGCACTTAACGATAACAACAAAAACATATTATAATTATTGAATAAATAAAAAGCAATACAATTTATTTGACTGATTCGTAACTAACTTTATATATGGTGACTCATCTCTGAAATATCTTCCTGAGAGCAGGCTGGCTGTCATCAAAGAAGTCGAAACCGGCTACACAGCTCGTTGCCCACACGATGTAACCTTGGGAGAGGACCGTACTTGATGTAGTTGGTGGGATATGACCGACAGAAAAACAGGTTAGGTGATCGGGTCAATCTTGAAGCACGAAGATCAATGCGACAGAGCAGGTCAGGACAATCAACTGTGCCACGAAGTACTCCCCAAAGTAAAAGAGCATCACCCTGTTGCCTTCTGGTAGAAAGAGGAAGAAGTCCAAGGGAGGCTTCAACTGTATCAATGGGCACTTTTAGATAATTGTACCCCATTCTCGTTCCAACAGCTCAGACGAAGGGCCCCTGAATTCTGTCAAGGCGTTCAATGTGATTCAGTGTATGTGGGCACCATACAACAGAGCAGTATTCCAGAATACTTCTCACCAAGGACTTGTACATAATGTTTAGAGCCTCGATGCCAAGACCACCCCTCGATGCTCTCAGTATGAAGTTGAGCATTCTCAGAGCTTTAATGCATATAGAATCAATATGATTCTCAGGGCTGAGATCGGCAGAGAAGACGGCACCAAGATCACGCACAGTTGTACTGCGAGATAGTACAGTCCCATTAAGTACGTAGTCGAATACCATAATGGGTTGATCAGATCGTGTGAATGAAACCAGTGAACATCTAGAGGCATTTATGTCCATAACATTGTTGATGCGCCAGTTCTCAATTAAGCGGAGGTTCGTCTGCAGTACTTCAGAATCAGAAGGGTCCCTCATAGCACGGTAGACATTGAAATCATCAGCAAACAACATCCATTCAACATTTAAGGGCTTAACCAAGTCATTGATAAAGAGGTTGAAAGAAAAGAACCAAGTCTTGACCCTTGAGGGACACCTGATGTATAGGTGAATGGTTTTGATAGGGCACCAGAAAACTTAACCATAAATGTTCTATTATTTAAATAAGAATGGAACCAAAGAAGTAGGCTGCCACTTATTCCATATCTTTGGAGTTTAGCCAAAAGATACTTATGGCTAATAGCGTCAACGGCTTTACTGAAATCAATAATCCAGAACCAAACTTTCAAATATCTTTCCTAGAAGAGGCTGAATTGCAATTGGCCGATAGTTGCGGACATCAGAAGAATCAGACGACTTGTGAATGGGCACAATAAAGCAGCTCTTTAGTCCATCAGGAAAGGTACCATCTTCAATCAGTGTATTGAAAACAAAAAGTAATTTGTAACCACAATGCTAAGGGTTTAGGAGACAGTGTCAGTTGAAATTTACATTTTTCCCGTAAGAATAATATGGAACTGAACATTTTTTTGCTAAACAAAGATGCCACAGCACAAAAACGTCCAAGACTCTCTTTTTAAATATTTATTTCATACGTTATTACTCTTGTCACAAATTTATTTCTTCATAACATTAAACATATATGGTGGAGATTAGCGAAAATGTATTTAAAAAGTCTAACTTATTAATTGGAAATCGATATCTTTTTACTCAATATTCTTTGAGACGTTCCAAGACATTTTCATGCTTGGTCAGTTCTGTTTGAAGTAAAATTTTCAGAGACAATGGATGTGAAACGTTTCTCATACTATTCTTAAGAAAAACAATCCTAAATTTCAACTGCCGTTGTCTTGTAAAGCGATGGGATAGGGGTAAAAAGTAAATTGTAATGTTAAAAAAAACTATGTGGGGTTTAAATTTAAAATTTGCGATTTCTGTTCTAGATAGGTTATTTTGATACACCCTGCACATTTAACTGAATCGATGGGGCGTAACTGGTTAACATTTAGTGGCAAACTTAGTTTTTATAAAAATTCTTTTTTTTAATTTTTAAATTTACGTGTGGTCTGGGATACTCAGTATACGTACATAAATCCTCATCTTCTCTATTACGAGATAAAATGGGTGGAGGAGGGTTGTCATGGCAAGTTTTAGTCAGGAAATATGAACGTTGGTAAGACATGGGTAAAATATTTTAGCAAAATTTTTAGGATAATGTTTTTAGCTACTGTAAAACAATGTTTTAATTGCTAATCTGGGTTATATGAGGAGAAAGTTGATTAAATAGTTTGATACAAATGCACTCTGGATTGTTTTTAATAGAATTTTAATTTAGGAGACTTAGAATGGTTTACATTTTTATTTCCAGTTCTGTAACATCGCTGATGCGTTCTAACAAGGTTGTGTTATTTAACGAATAAATACTGCATAATTACTATATTCTCCTTAAATTAGCAACCCTTTAAATCTGCCAAACATGAATGTGTAGGCTAAAGTTTCCAAATACATCTAATTGCTCTTTTTTGTTAACAGAAATTCTATTTTAGCTACTTTTTCAGGAATTACCAAAAGGATAAAAAATACAAAATCTCAATCAACTCTATACAGTTCGATAGTAAAACATACCTCAAGGAAAAGGAAGAATATATTTCAAAACGAAAATATTTGAATCCTGCTGTTCATCATCTCATCGATTTCAACAGAGGAAAAAGTTATACCAGCATTATTCTGTCGATTCATTTTCTGATCAGTTATAAAATGTATTGACTGTAGCCTATATATATTTTGAAGAAGAATCATGATATAATATGAGAGAGTGGTCAAGTTGACAAAGGGTTTTTGTTCTATAGTACTGATATTTTTATTAAAAGTGAAAATTGAAGTGTCGTAATCTATAAAACTGTCGTGTATAAAATAAAAATGATAGGCCCTAATATGGATTTCAAAATATGTAATTTTTTTGTTTCAGTAGGACGATGTTTTTTATGCCATCTTGGTCTAGGACGTATATTTTGGTTTTGAGATCCAGTTATACAGTAATAATTGAATAAAAGACGCAATCGAATTCTTTGGACATGTCAATGAATCAGTCCACGATTTAAAAACTGAACAGAGACAGATTGTTGGACTTTACTTCTGGTAAACCAATTTATTTTCAACTAGAGTTGAGTGGTTGCTGAGATTATTGACCAATGAATAACATAATACTCTTTTCAGGATCTTCGAGGTAGATGAAAGGAGCGAGACTGGGCGGTAGTTCACACACTAATGTGGATCGACTTTTCCAAAGAAGGGTTTGACAATTTGCATTACCAGTGGTTGATAAACATTGTTCTAAGAAAATAATGTAAAGCGATTATTTTGTAGTTAAGTTTATCATTGTTTGAAATGGATTGAACAAATTACAATAACTTTAAGAAGTATACATTTTGTGTTACAATACTAAAATCTACAAAGTAAGTATCCTTTACAAAATTGTTGTATAATTTGCTTAAACGGCATTATAACTTTTAAATTCATTAAAAAAGTAAACACATAATTGTGATAAATTATTTGATATGTTATTAAGAAACACGAATTCGCTAATTTCTTCAAGTAAGGAAAACTGTTGGATAATCGATAGCCTTAGTCGATCAAATTTAAACAAGAGCAAAAATTGTAGAATTGTTTACAAGAAAGCAAAAATAACGGTTTTAAAAATTTATATACATAGTCTTTAACCAGTAATGATGATACAGATACTTTATTATATGCTGTAAACAGTTTTCATGAATGAATCTCATAGCTCCTGATAAAAATATGTCGTAAAATTGAGATTAAATAGGTTTAAGAGTAATTTAGTTTTACTACATGACCTGTTTGGTGGTTTGTAACGTATGGTTAGGATAATAGCCGCAAGTCGACGGTAGGAACAATGGAATCCGTTTAGCCCAGTGCCGGTATTCCGCCGCCATTCCAGTCGATGGCGACGCGACGACCCGCCGCGCCTTGTCGGGCCGCGTACTTCACTCACTCACTTTCATTTTTATATTAAAAAAATTATATTTACTATACTGCATTATTTTGTGCCTCTCAAATGATTCGTGACTGTTCACCATTTCGTCACTTTTTTACTTTTGATTTTATACCTAACTTAGTTTCCAGTAATATAAGAGTATACTTAAAATAAGTTTTCTCTATGTTTACGAACCAGTAATAATTAAATAAATATGTATCCTGAGTGTTATTGTAACATTTAAAA
This sequence comes from Neoaliturus tenellus, assembly GCA_030545055.2. Taxonomy (NCBI): domain Eukaryota; kingdom Metazoa; phylum Arthropoda; class Insecta; order Hemiptera; family Cicadellidae; genus Neoaliturus; species Neoaliturus tenellus. The sequence goes on from CM061537.1 coordinate 107,482,000, forward strand.
CTAAAAAACTGAATAAATTTAGTGCCTTAATAATGGCAGTTTTAATTGAAAACATCGTTAAATTGACAAAACAAAAATTCCGTGTATAAAAATTAAAGTTATAAATACATTGTGTGTGTATCGATCAATTAGTGGAGCTTGCATTACTTGGAAAAACTGTTTACTCACTAATTGGTTTTACAGTTAAAAGAAATGAATAATCATCTCAGAGGTTATGCGTTTGTAGATTCTCCCCAAATATTGACTGACGTTTCGTCAGTCAGCAGTTGTTTTACATTTTCTCATTCTAATAAAATGTGTCTTTTGTTGTCATTCATCAATAGGCAATAAAGAAAATCAAAATACTTTTTAGCTGTTGAGTTTGATGAACGATTTTTACATTAAAGGAATAGCTAAGATCTGTCTTTTCTAATCTCACAAAAACAAAAATGTAGAAAAAACAAATGCTTTGGGCCATTCAAAAGATTTTTTTGTAATAATTAAATTCTTAAAATATCTTACTATGCAATCATAAAAGTTATGTGTTTGGCAAGTATCACAAAATGAATATCTTTAACGTTGTATGGCTCCATTTTTCACAGCGGAAACGCATCGCTCACCATGGTCAATAATCAGATAAAGGCTGTCTCGCCGTGTCCTATCTCTCCCTCGACAGGTATTCATTATTTTGTCATTTGAAATAAAGCCTCAGTGGAAACACGGTTAGTTTAGATATACTAAAATTAACTGATGTTGCTATTTCACTGCTGCAGCCTAAAACTACATATTTATGATGAATCTTACTGATACTAGTAATGAAAATATTAAATCCCAGTCATTACTCTCTGTGACGTTGCAAATTAACTTGATTTTCTTTAGTAATATTTGTTAAACTTTCAAAATTTCGAGGAATGGGGGAATAATATTTAACTAAACACTTTTTAAATAAAATCGGTTGAAAAACGGCATCCGAAACAGGGAATAAAATACCATGTTTTTCATAAAAGCCGTATGGTTAACAATGCCGACTGCGCAACAATGGGCTACTGGCCCAAAGTGAAGATGACTCTTGATAATTAACTATAGTAAAATTAGTTTATTTACAAGGTAACAAGGAGTTTATGGCACGTGATTGTAACAAACGCTTTTACGTCTATGAGAATGTTACATTGTACCAATATCATTGTGTTACAACAAAATATCGTTTCCAAAACTCTTAGGACTCAAATAGAACCAGTTTATTTTTCAATGAATGCAGTAAAATTACGCTTATAAATGCTACTCACGACATCAAGGTAGCATTGGATATTTGAACTTTAGTCATGGATAAAGCATTAACAGCAGAGCGGGTGTGCGTGCGGAAGTTGAAGCGGTTGAAATATTCAAGTCGATAACAGGTCTGCGGTTTTCTGGCCAGTGGAATGTTTAATATATTCCACCTTGTTTTAACCTACTTTTAACAGTTCGTTGTTGCACGGTAGCATGTAGGATCATGTTAAATGTATCAAACTTTTTTTAGTTCGGAACTTAGTTTTTATGTACAGCAAAAGAGAAATACTTAACCATCAAAACACACATTGTTTGTTCGCAATCAGACTGAGTTAAAATATTTATTTTTTATACTAATTTCATATACAATATTTTTAATGAACATACAACTTCCCATGTATAAGCTATGAAATAAATTTAAAAAATGTTGAGCCTGAATTAAAAGCAAAGCAAATCCATAATATTAAAAATACCCCCGTTGCAGCAGACCTGCGTGCCTCAGCGACTTCCAAAGGAATTTAAGATTTTTATTTAATACATACACAATGTAGGAATGAGAATAGAGGTTTGCTGCTATGGGATGTTGTTTGAAAATTTTAGTTGTTAGGAAATGCAAGGTTAGGTAAAGTAAACATTAAATTGTATCAATATTAGGCACTTTTAATTTTCTCATCAAAATTAGGGGGTGAGTGTGTAGGTTTTCTGGCAATTGGGTGTTGTAAGCAAGTATAAGTTTCACCCTATCTAGAGAATGTACATACTAAATTTGACCCAAGTTTTGTCAATAAATAAGGGAAATGCCGCTTTTCGTTGATTTCTCATAATAATAACATAGTGAACACATTTCTAACGAACGGTTTTTTTGGCTTCTGGGATTTTTAAAACGAAAAATAATTATGGCTCTGATCCTGAGTCTTACCATAAGTACTACTCTCGGACTAAGTATAACTGGACCGAGCTCTGCCATGCTAAACTGAACCAAAAAACGTGGAAGTCTGGACCCCGACGGTGGCAAAAGGATCCGATGTCGCGACACCCGAGCGAAGAACATCCAAACAGCCCTTCATGTAACCTGACATTTAAGACAGTCTGAATGAAAATGAAAAGGTTAAATTTAATTTATATTAAAATTTTCATCTTGAAATTGTGAATCTAATGGTATGCATTTAAACCTTAAATGGTCTGCTATTAATTTTTATAATGATATAAACTAAAATTCTTTTTAGTTCGTCTTAATTAGTGACACGAAAAAAGTAGTATGCGAGAAAGTTTTTTTTATTTTTGGGTCAGGTAAAAAGTGTCCGCGAAGAAGTTGTAGAAAACATTCTAAATAATTTTTTTTTTATCTCAAGTAATCTTTTCTAACATTAGCCGTTTCCGCTACAGATAATATTTTATATCAGTGGATTCGGCGCGCGCGCTGATTCTTGGATACCCGCGAGCTCGACGCAAGAGCGCGAACCACACAACATACACAGTAGGTCTACCGTGCTATAAATAAATCCTATTGTCTGGTAAGTATATTTTTTAAAATCAGTCAATATTTAGGACACCGTGAAGAGAGGATGTAGTTTCTGTTTGTGATCAGTTTTTGGTTATGGCTATATAGTTTTTAGTTATGGTAAAATATTTAATTGCACCAACCGAGCTGACGGACAGAACAAAGATTTGTAATTTTTCAGGTGAACTATTATATACGAGTAGTTTTAGTTCTAAAAATCATAGTAATATTTTTTTATATATTTTAAATACCATGTTTTATATTACATATAGTAGATTTAATGCCAGGAAATCGCAATCAAGATTGTCATATCAACATTGTTTATATGTAATTTTGTTAAGATATTACAGTAAAAATGAAAGGTACGTTGACTTTGTAAATGTGGTAACTCTTAAAAATAAGTTAAAAGGCTATGTATTGCTCATTATCAAAGCATTAGACTAAATTGTGAACAATTGTAACCAAACGAAAATATCTATGAATTTTGTAAACAAGATAGCATTGCTTGCATGGAATGAACTATAGGGACGAGGGTTTTTTTTCAAAACATCCATCAGTCGAGGAATGTGGGGTTGACCATCACTGTATAAAATTAACTAAGATGATAAGTTTAATGTTTTTGAAAATTCATCACCATGATTTGGCTAAGAAAACAACTGCCGAATCAGATGTATCTCCAGGAACTAGACAAACTAATTAAGTTAATTTGATTTAGTCTTGTTTAACAGGGATTGTAAATAAACAGTGTATGAGTGTTTAAAGTATTTTATTCTACCACCCATTCATCGCTTCAAACACCAATTTGTAGCATCCTGAAATATGTTACTTTAAGTTGTATACAAACTGCACCATAATATCAGCTCATATCATAACGAGATGCGAGATAATTGCGCGCGTTTCCGCGAAATCCTCAGAATCTCTAGAAAATAATTTGTACAACGATATCTAAAGGTCTCACGAAGAAATGCTGGAGGTAAAAAATAAAATTCAGAATATTAGCTACAATACTCCCGCTGACAGTTTTTATTTAGCCAACAAATAAAAAACTTTCCTGCATCTTACTTTTTTCATGTTATTACTGAATAGAATTAAAAGTAAGTTTGATTAAACTATGTATTATTATTATTTACTAAACCTTTTCCTAATCTATTCAATACTGTAAGAATCGCCATTTCAAGCAAAAATTTTAATATAAAGTTAACGTATTTATGTAATGGTTTAGTAGGTAAAAATACAGGTTTAATGAAGCGCTGTTTTGGTTTCCGTCGCTCGGTTCCGCTGCTTTTTGCCACCCAATGGTCCTGAGACGTCCACGATTTTCGCCCATTGAATGCGCGGTCCAGTTATACTTAGTCCGAGGTACTACTTTGATAGCTAATTCCCTATAGGGAAATTCGATAAAACTTATTGGGGAGACATTTAAAACTCAGCCTGCTTATAAGTAAACTAAGAATTAAACATTGGTAAGAATACTTCACCAAATTGTTTGATAAAAAGCTACGTTTGAAGATAAAAAACTAAATAAAAGTATGAAATAAACTTAAATATGTTGTTCATTCCTCATATATAACTCGTGTAAAAATAAAACATGTGATGTAACCTACATTTCTATGAAATTGGTTTTCCTTAGTTTGACTTTGATATATCATTCTGAAATGGAATATTTACTTTGATAGATATTCTGACAAGAAAACCTGCTCTATGTCACAAATACCTGAGAATATATATTATGACCCAACCAAAGCTGAACAAGCGATATGTTAAACTCTTGCAAGCTCGACAATGAGTAACGGCATCAATCCTTCATCCGCGTTTTCATTTGCCTCACGCGGCGAATGATAAATAACTGCTGCCAATAATTATTACTAAACCATCTGTACTCTGTTGAACCTTACCTGTTTTGGAGTAAGGTCTTGTATTTTATATGTGTAGATTCGTTTTAAAATATATTTTTTGGTAATTATAAATGTTTAAGCCAATTTAATTACCATACTAATTTTTTTTCATGTTCACATTTACTTATTTGAAAGAAAAAGTGTTAGCTTGAATATCCTTTTTATCAGTTGTCCCAGATCAACTTTACACACCATAATATGTCTGTCGGATCTTAATAATAGTCTAGAAATCTATTCATAAGGTACCGAGGAATAAGTTTAGTTGGATTGCAAATTAAAACAGCTGTCGATGTAAAAGAATAGTATAACATGAACACATGTTAAAAGAGAGTATAGAAGCATTCCAATCTGATTGTTTCGGTATGAAGCACAGGTATTGCTACTTAAATAGTAGTTTTCGTCATACCGTTGCGATAAACATTGTTTTCGGAACAGTCAGCTTTGGTAGAAACTAGTTGATTCCCTATGGGTTGGATAAGCGTGTTTGTAATCAATATTTTTTGGTACTATGCTGGAAATAAACTTCTAAAATTTTACACAAATAGCGCTGCTATTCAACTAACAGTAACTTATTCCATTGTAGAATTTTCAAACATCTAATTGTTTTCCTTTTTAAAACAAATGAAACAATAACAAACCTCAAATGATATTTGTCGATGTCAATTTTTACTAAGCTAATATTAAACAGCTGAATTCAATTCAAATACAAGATAAACAAAAACAACGTAAGATTCGGTATATATAGGTAAAGATTTGTAACTCGATCTTGCACCGGTAACTACCACTTTCCGGACTAGTAACTAAATAATACATACAATTTCATCACTAGGATAAAAAAAAGTTCAGTTTGAGTGATTAACAATTTTTTTATAATATACTAAATAACATAAAACTAATAACTAATTTAAAAATACATTAATTAGAATTTTTTATCAGTTTAAATGCATTAGTCCATCTTAATTTAAATACTCATTTAAAATATGTAATATGTAAGTGGAATAGATAAAATGTAAAAATCTTGCATTTAAAATTTTGTCTGAAAGTTTTTTTTTTTTTATTCACATTATATTTCCGATCAATTTAAAATTTTCTTAAATAAAGCGCTTTTCCGAGTAGCCCACGGAAAGAATTAACATATGTTTTAGGGGCCTTTTAGAAAATTGTAACGTAGTTTGAAAGAAAATAGAAATTTGATATTTTAACTATTTTTAAAAATTATAATTTTCTATTTAAATGTAAAAAAAAGAGAAATAAGAATAATTAATTTACTCAAAGAAATACAAAGTAACAGTAGGCAATTTGAACTGGTTAAATCCGGTCATTTCTAGACTGTTCCAAATCAACACATGCTGTAGGGGTAGGGGTTGAGACAGAATCTTCTAGAACCAGCCTCACAAACCTATATAAGGAGCCTGCTGCCTACACTCTGCCTTTTTCAATGTTAGTGAGTTGTAAAGTGCAGTTAGTCATGAAGAAGCAGGTGCCTACTTCAAAAGTAGGCTCAAGTAATGTCTGGGAAAATATTGTCCCTAATTAATGTAGACGTAACTTATGTTCAGTTTTATGCGAAATGCGTTATTTTAGGTTTCTTTTATTCTTGAACTTATTAAGAAATGATAGACAGTTTGTTATGGGAATAAATGAACTTTAACTTCAAGAGACTTTTAATTACTTTAAAATCCAATTTTTCTCACTAACAAGAATAATTCAAATTATGTTACATACATAATAATTGCGCCACTCTGCTAAGTGCTCACCCCTTTCAAATTTGAACATGTTTCTGTTGAATTAGTAATTGAATTTTGAAAAGAATCATTCACTTTAGTTACATTAAATTGGTTTTAAAATGGGCTCAAAAATAGATTTACTGTCGAAAAGTGAGTTAGAATATGAGTTGAAACTAAGGAACTATGAACCAGATAGTAAAAGTACATGTTCAGTTTTAAGGAAAAAGTTAAGGCAGTTAGTTAAGAGCAACACTGACAGGGATGTGAAGCACTTACAAAATAAATTTGTCCTTCAGGAAGAATTGGATTACATTGATATAAGTTTGAAGGTTTTGTCTAGTAAGTTAGATGACCTAAATGAAAATAGTAGACCAATAGACATCCTCAGGTATGAAGCTAAAAGTGAACATTTGAATTTAAGGATAGGGAATTTAAATAGATTTAAACTAACGGAGGAAGTAAAGAAAAATTTGGAAAAATATGAAAGTGAACTTAAGGCTTTAGATCTTAAATTTGAGGAAATAAACAAAAGCATTGATTCAAATGCGAAGGATGTAGTTCTGAGAAAGTTAAGTGAGAGTAATATTGAAGAAGAGACATTAGATGATGTTTTTAAAAATGCAAATGTAGAGGATGAAAATAAAATGGAATCAACATTGGAACGAGAACATAAAAATGAATCAGATAACAAAATTCCGGAGGTAAATGCCCTGCACACTGAGTCTCAAAATGTAGATATTTTACCAACTAAACACTATAATATGGGGACAGTAGATAGTAGTTTATTCTCTAAATTGCCTAATCCTGTGATGAAATATTTTGAAAATTTGCAAGTATGTGATGGCCTTAAGATCGATGGTTTATTAAAATTCTTAAGCGTTGTGTTAAGATTAAAAAGAGAAACTAATTTGACTGATACTCAAATACTAGAGATGTGTCAACAGTATTGCAATGGCCCGTTAAGGAGTAAAATTTTAGACTGCAAATCCACCCATAAAAGTATTGAAATTTTTCACAAAGAAGTATTAAGCTGTTTTGTGCCATTAGGATTAAGAGAAGCCCTGAAAAAAGACCTGGTTACAAGACCTCAACGACAAAATGAGCCTTTACATGCTTATGTTTGCATGGTTAAGGAAAACTGCAAACTATTATGTTGTAATTATTCTGAAACTGAATTGGTTCAATTGATATGCATGAATATGAATCCAGAGGAAAGGAGTAGATTAGTTTTTATGCCACTTCCTCAAACCTTTGCAGATCTTAATCAACTGTGTATTCAAAGTCAAAATGTTGGCTATGCCAATTGGGAGAGAAATAATTTTCATGTAAGGGGCAAAACTTTTGATAATGTGAACAGGTCAAACCATAATCCAAAACCAAAGTTTGTAAATAATGTAGTCAGCCAAAGTACCCCAGTTAAATGTTTTAATTGTGATAAAGTTGGGCACATAGCTAGGAATTGTTTTAAACCCAAACAGTACAGAGGTAATAATGGTGCCAGAAATACACCTAAAACCCCCAATAATTTAAACTAAAAAGGGGAGAGGCCAAGTGGGGCGGTTTTGTCTCCCCGCATAAAATGAACAAAGGTGTTAAACAAAGTCCCCATAAGAAACAAAAGGCTTTAAAAACAAGTAAACAAGAAAAACAAGGTTACAAAAAAGAAATGTGGAAATTTAAAAAGAAAATGAATCATATTAAACAAAATGGTTGGCTTAAGGAAGATTTTGTAAGATGTAGTCTGCCAAGGATAAACATAAAGTTTTCTCAGGTTTTAAATAGGAATGCCTTATTAGACTCAGGAAGTTCAATAAATGCATTATCTCTAACTATGTTTAACATTTTAAAGGATAGCAAGCTAATAAGGAGTGAGAAAATGATAAAAACAAAATGTTTCACAGCTAATAACAATGTAATGATGTCATGCGGAGAATGTGTAGTGAAGATAAGTATTTCCAATCTATCTTGGTTTGTCAAATTTGCTATTGTTGAAGACCTAGCTTATAATATTATCCTAGGGAGTAACTTTATGAAAGAAACAAAAATGATTCTGGATTTAGCAAATAAAGTCTGCATTTTTCCGTTCAAGCAAAATGTCAAAGTTAAATTTTGTTCTATGGAAGAAGTAAAAGATTGTGTAAATAATGTGCAAGAAAACGGATTAAAGGTTGGTTGTCCAGATATGCAGAATTATGTTGAGGAGCTAATCAGGAAATATTCAAATGTTTTTACAAGCAAAATAGGCAAAGCTTTGAACCATGAAATTAAAATTGAACTAACGGACAATGAACCAGTAAAACAAAAAACTTATCCGCTTTCACCACCAAAACTTAAAATTATGAGAGAGATAACTGATGACCTATTAAAACAGGGAGTTATTGAGGAATGTATGAGTCAGTATAGCAGTCCAAGTTTTCTAGTTAGTAAGCCCGGAACAGATAAATTTAGATTGGTTGTTAATTATGCTAAAGTAAATCAGAAGATTATAAGAAATAACCAGCCAATAGGAGATTTGCATGATAGTGTCCATTTTATGCAAGATTGTGAGTACTTCACTGTCCTGGACTTATGTAACAGTTTCTACCAACTACCTATCTCGGATGACTGTAAACATATCACTAGCTTTACAACGCCCTATAGCCAATTTTGTTTTAAGCGAGTTCCATATGGTCTACATTATTTAGGGTCTGGAGTTTTGAGTGGGTATTTGGAAAAGATTTTTCATGATATAAAGTATAATTACATGCTCAACTTTGTGGATGACATAATAATTTTTTCCAAATCAAAGGAAGAACATTAAACTCATCTTGAAGAGGTAGTTAAGCGGCTCTCTATGAACAATTTAACCGTAAACCCCTCAAAGGTTAAGTTTTTCCATAAGGAGATAAGTTTTCTCGGAAATTCAATCAGTAAAAACAGTGTGACAATTGACCCGGAGAGAACAACAGCGATTAGAAACTATCCTAGACCGACCACTGTTAAGCAAGTTCATACATTTATTGGGATGACACAATTCTTTTCTAAATACATTAAAGATTATGCATCAATAGCAAGTCCACTAAACAATTTAAGGAAGAAAAATGCAAAATTTCATTGGTCAGATGATTGTGAAAATAGTTACCAAGCGCTACTAAGTGCAATTAGTAATCCACCTGTTTTACAAATAGCCGATTTTGACAAACAATTTTATTTAATGACGGATGCGAGCTCAGTAGCTGTTGGTTCAACATTATTGCAAAAGAAGGAAGCCGGAGATTTAGTACCGATTGCATATTTTTCAAAGAAGCTGACAAATTCAGAAATGGCATGGTCGACTTATGAGAAAGAAGCTTATTCAGTTGTTTTAAGCATTCAAAAATTTTATAATTATTTAGAGGTACAATCTTTCCATTTGATTACGGACAACTCAGCACTGTATTTTGTTTTATCTAACTGCCATAAACTGGGAAGCAAATTAGCCAGATGGAGTCAAAAAATATTAAGTTTGCCTTTTACTGTGGAACATGTAAAATCTAAAGGTAATCCTGTGGCTGACGCTCTTTCGAGAGTTTTTGCTGAGCTAAGCGATAAACATAGAGTGGAAATAGTTTATGAGCAGAGCAAAATATTAGATCCGAGAAAATTGCCTAAGAAGTTTAGAAGCGTAAATTCAAAGCTCATGCACAGTAATAGGGAGTCTCAATTTAAAGAAATGAATGCAATAACGGATTTTCCTTTAGCATTTACGAGTATTAAAGACAGTCAAAAACAGGATCCAGCAATCGTAGAGATTTATAAGAGTATAAAAAATAAAACAAATTCAGAAAAATACTCGATTTGCAAAGGAGTAGTTATTTACAAGAAAACTGATCGCAATAAAGGTCAAATTTATCTGCCAGAGAATTTAATTGATATGGTTTACAAGTATTATCACTCATCAGATCATGGATGTCATCCAGGGGTGAACAGAACTTACCAGAGAATAAGCAGTAATTTTTTCAGACCGGAATTGTACAAAGAAATTAAAAATAAAGTTTTAGGCTGTGAAATCTGTAAAATGAGCAAGCCCGCACAGAGAATTTATGAGGGAAAATTAATATCGACACCATCAAAACAATGCTTTGAGAGGGGATACGTAGATTTTGCTGGCCCATTTGTACGCTCTAAACTCGGAAATGCTTATGTGCTGATTTATGTTGATCATTTTAGTAAATACACATTTTTAATACCCACCAAGGACAGCAAAACAGCTACAGTTATTAAAAAACTGGATGAGATTGTATTTAATAATTTTTCAGTTTGTAAAAGCTTGGTTTCTGACAACGCAAGTTGTTTTTCATCAACATTAATGTCTCAGTATTTATTTTCAAAAGGGATTAAACACTTTAAAATAACACCCTATAAGGCAAGTGGAAACATAGCTGAGCGCTACATTAGGACAACCAAGGCGATATTGAGGGCATTGCACCATAACAATCAATCGAATTGGGACAAGTCTCTGTCGTTAGTGCAAAATTCATTAAACTATTCACATAATGAGGCTTTGGGTGATTGTCCATTTAATGTTATGTTTAACCACAAGCCTAATTGTGAATTGTCAAACTATTGGGACTTGCATGGAATTTTAGAAGAGGATTTAAGTCAGGAAGATATAAGTAAGAAGCTAGAGCATATAAAACTCTCTCAAAGAAAAGCATACATGAAAAATGCTAAATCTGGGAGATATTCAGAAGAAAAATCTAAACACCCGTTCAAAACAGGGGATAAAGTATTTTTAAAGACTCATTATTTATCGGACAAGGCAAAGAAGTTTACCAGCAAGATGGCTTTAAGATATTCAGGACCGTACAAAATAATTTTCTTTTTAAATGATGTTACTGTATTATTACAAGATTTGGAAAATGACTTAAATGTAAAAAAGGCACACATTTCACAGATCAGAAAATAAGGAAAATATTTATTAACAATTAAATTCACACTCATATCCACATAAAATAATACATCCTGTTCTGTAATATTTATTCTATGTTAAATATAACAAAACCCAGTCAAGAACTTATATCTGAGTTTCAAACTTATGAACTAATTTAAAATTAAATCTTAGAATTCTATAGAAAGGATACAAGCAGATGACCAGCTTCGTGGAAGTAGCACAACACTTATCACTATCACTATCACAAGGACACTATCACTTCAATTGACTATCACTTCACTACAATTAATCACATACGACGGCGACGCGACGGTATCTACGAAATGTAACACCATGGGCCCGACGGACTACGACTACGACTTACACCGACTGCACGGAGAACGATTCTGAAGACAACTGATTTGACTTTAAAAACTTGGTTGTGTTATCAAAATGAAACAGGTTATTTGTTTGAAGAGGACTACAACAATTGAAATTCTTTAAATGTTTTCCTTGTTGGTAACAACAGACTGAGCCTGCTGATAAGGATGAGATAAGAGAAGACGTCTGGAATTTCTTGTTCTACGCTTCAGTTATGATTTTATAAATTTGCAGATAAAAAAAAAAAAATTAAAATTAAATGAAAGCAGGGAAGATGTAAGTTTTAAAATATTTAAAACTAGCATCCCAGCTACATAAAAAGGTTGATGATACAATTTGGAATGTATAAATGAGATATCACATCATCAATTAATAAATTGAAATAAATCTTTTAATTGAATGGTACCATTATGGATAAAATGTTGTATATATTGTAAATAGTCTTAAGAAACAAATTGAATATATTTTGTATTGAACGGATAAAACTCCAGTAAAATGTGGCGATGAACAATATTGAATATGAAATTAATAGCCCAATTTTTTTAAAACTAAAGTGAATGTTTAAGGACTTATAAATGAAAGATAAATGTTAGGTCATAAAAATCCGCGTACGGGAGTGCTATACGAACAAAACGCGTAGGGCCTGTGTCCCAAATGAAGAGAATGCAGCATCGTGAACAGTGTGTGGACTGCTGATGCCGGCTAGTGCAGCGATCACGCCTCGGTGCAGCCTCTGCCGCCTTCGAGTCACACGACCCAAGGTGCGACCGGACCTTTGGACTGCCCTCGCCTGCGCTACGTAGACTTCGGCCTCACCGCGGAGAAGGAGATTATGTATAATCAAGAATGAAGATTGGACTAATTTAGATTAAGTTAGAATTAATATTAAGTTTGTTTTGAAATTGTCAAAAGGTTGTTTAATTTTTAAAAATTAGTATAAAATTTGACATCAAATTTCTTTTTTAAAAGAGGGGGGAATTTATGTAACGTAGTTTGAAAGAAACTAGAAATTTGATATTTTAACTATTTTTAAAAATTATAATTTTCTATTTAAATGTAAAAAAAAGAGAAATAAGAATAATTAATTTACTCAAAGAAATACAAAGTAACAGTAGGCAATTTGAACTGGTTAAATCCGGTCATTTCTAGACTGTTCCAAATCAACACATGCTGTAGGGGTAGGGGTTGAGACAGAATCTTCTAGAACCAGCCTCACAAACCTATATAAGGAGCCTGCTGCCTACACTCTGCCTTTTTCAATGTTAGTGAGTTGTAAAGTGCAGTTAGTCATGAAGAAGCAGGTGCCTACTTCAAAAGTAGGCTCAAGTAATGTCTGGGAAAATATTGTCCCTAATTAATGTAGACGTAACTTATGTTCAGTTTTATGCGAAATGCGTTATTTTAGGTTTCTTTTATTCTTGAACTTATTAAGAAATGATAGACAGTTTGTTATGGGAATAAATGAACTTTAACTTCAAGAGACTTTTAATTACTTTAAAATCCAATTTTTCTCACTAACAAGAATAATTCAAATTATGTTACAAAATCATACAGAAAAAGCCGACTTTGCGGACTAATTACAGGCCAGAAAACGGCTATTCTGATTGCAGTATGATGAAACATATTTTATGTACATGTAGAAATGACAAAGTAGGAGAAGTAAAGACAAATTCATTTCTTTAAAGGATTTTGTGGGAAACATAAATTTACAAAATCATCCTTACTATTTCAAATAACCTTAAGATTTTTTTTCATAATCTCTAATCTCAAAGAATTTAAAGTAGTTTACTTCATTAATGTGTTTTTAGTTTAAGGCACTTCAGTTTTAAACTAGATTAAACAGAAGTAGTAAAACTCCAGCTTAAAGAGAGAACAAGGATGGCGTGCGTGGAGGGGCTGAAATATGCATGTGTTAAAACAGTCGGCGTGTCCATGGCCGGCGGCCTACCCGCTGGAAAGGTGTTTAATACATTCCCTTTTGTTTGAATCCAGTCGCTGTGTGCGTCTGACACGGTATATTTCTTTGAAAAATCGTCTCCGATCGACACCCAGAACAAAAACAATCGATTGAGAAGTGGTGGTGGTATTTTTTATGTTACATAAAATAATGTTTACATTACGTCTGCGATAAAATGTTTTTGTATAACTAACAAATGACTTAACTATTAATTACGTTGTTTGAAACATTATCAAATTCATTAGTTTTACTGTGTGACAAAGAAGTATCAGAATATAAATGATAAAACTTTAAATGTTACAAAACCGTCGACAATGTATGATATAGGCCTAAAATTAAAGATTTTCACTAAATTCTTTCATTTTCTTAGCTTGAGGAAATCTTAACAGGTGAGTCATAACAAATTTTAGATCTATTCAATTTCAAGCACAACAAAGTCATAAAATGTATTCCAGAAAAACTTAGAAACGTTTATGAAATTCGAATAATTTATGAGACTTTAAAGTCAAATATGACTAACTAAAATTTTGGATTTTTTTTAATTTTAGGTCAGGTGTGTCCTACGTTGATTTTTTCTACTCATTATGTTATACACTTAAAAATAAAATAATGTAGTTTTTTCTTGGACCATAACAGTTGAGGAAAACAACTTCATGAAAACATGTAAAATTTTAATGTACGTTAGCGACTAATTAAATGCACGTAGATTTAAAACATTAATTGGACGCACCTTCTAACAAATTTAATTTAAAAATAGTTAAATCATTTGCAGTTAATTTTGCTGTACCCTCAAAAACTTGATAGTAATAATAAAAAAAAGAAATATAAGTTATTTTACCTAAAAGTTGCAATACATCATACATAGGCTTAGGTGAGTTTGGTTGTTTTATTCCTGTAGCGAATTTAAACAACATAACTTTTTTCTATAATTCTGAACTTACGATACATAACTGACTCGTACAGAGCTTTTTTCATGCGTATCAACAGTTTTAATTGCGTGACAAGGGCACAAACACATCTAATTACCCTAATTACCCCCATACATGTACCGTGAACATTGGTGCGCCCGCCGCATGGACGCCCAACCCTTGTTTGTCATTCGCTTCTACAATCCTCAGGATATGGTAAAACATTTAATTTATAAATAACTATCCCGTGAAATCTCTATTTATCTCTCTGTGATGGCATACATTAATATTCAATTATAACATCAACACCACTTTTTGTAGATATGGAATACAATTAGGAAACAACCAGAATTCGTATTTTGGATAACTAAAAGTAACGGGTGTCCACATTCATAGCTTTGCTGTACGGACACCTTTAAATAAATAAATAAATAAATAAATAAAAATGCCTTTATTTTGAAGCGTCTTTCAATTTACAAAATTGGTTTACAAGGCAACTTAAGTCAACAATTTACATACAGAGATTAATTAAAAAATAATAATAATAATAATAATAACAAAGGCAAAAGTAAAACTAAAAATATGTACAACTTACAATTAGACATCGGTGAATTACTATATTTACATTAGTGAGTTGCTAATATTTTTTAATATTAATAATCATTTATAGTCACACGCATCTCAGATTTCTTTTCAAGGGAATTTAATCTATGGTTTTCTCATTAATTTGTTAACACCTAAAGTCAGCTGATTGACAACAAAGCAGTTTACATAATATAATACAAAAAACAAAACGTAATGGCCAGATTAAATTGCCACCTGATTAAACACACTTGACCTCTATGGATTTCTTTATGTTCTTTGATGGGTCAAAGATTTATTTATGTTCCCCATTTCCTAATTTATATGTTCTAAAAGACAAGCTAATAAATGAAGTTTATAACACAGGAAATGTTAATTAAAAAAGAAAATTAACTGTAAAAATTTTGTAAAAGGTCACCTGGAAGATTTACAGGTAACCTAAGGCGCACACACTGAAGTTTATTGAGTTAGTGCATAGGTGTAAAAATTTAATAAGTTACTTGTTAAAACTAAAATTAAAAATTGTTCTTACCACCGATTGTTTTCATACCATTTTGTTTCTTTATTAGGACAAGATATTATTGACACCCGGTATTTATTAAATTACTATCTGTTGTCCGTCACGGCTTCGCCTGTGACTGAATTGATTCAATTCTTTTAGAGCTACGAAATCTTCTTCCTTAAGAATCATTAAAACATTGAAGTAATAACGGGTGAAGGTGGGAGCAATTAAATAATTTTGCCAAACCTTTTCTTAGTGAGCAGCTATTAGCAAAGAGGAACGTCCACGTTAAATCTCTACCCCGTAGGATCTATGGTAATTTTGAGGCCCTGTAAGGCGAAGACCAAGAGGACTTAAGAGACTATTTTTGCACAAACGATTCATAGTGAGTACCTATGAGCATAGATTGTCGTTCATGTCAAATTTAAACCCTATATCCCATAGATTAATTTTGAAGACCTGTGGGGCAGAGCTCTAAAGGACTTCAAAAACAATATTTGTAAAATAGTTTCTTAGAGAGCATCTATAAGCAAAGAGGAACGTCCATTCCAAATTTCTAAAAATAACCGGTGTACAAAGTTATTCGTTTGTGACTAAAAACATCAAATTCTCTGGAGACATAGAAATCTTGAGGTTTTTCGTAGATTCCCGCTGTTGTATCGCGATTTTTTTCAAACCGTTTTTAGCGAGCACCTAAAAAAGGCAAGACAAACCTGTGTTCAATGTTTCATGTAAATCCGTTCAGTAGTTCCTGAGATTTCGTGATAAGTCAATCAGTCAGTTAGTGGTATTTCGTTTATATATTTAGATATTAGAGTGCAAACATTATGGAGTGTTTAAACGCCATAAGAGTGTTGCAAATGCGATTCGAGTTGGTCCCCTAAGTCATTTGTCCTAGTCACAGACGTATCCGTCTCTCAGATTACTGCAGTATTTTACAGCACCTTCACGTGAAAAACTTTGTCATTTGTATTAGAATATCCTGAATGTATATTTTTTATGAGCTGACTATCCATCTTTGTCAAAAACCAAATTCTTAACCAGTGAGTCTAAAGAAATGAAACTTACAAAATTCATTCGTTATAATATGTATGTTTTAGGTTAGATATTAAATACATATTAAATTTTGTATCAGTTTTTTTTCTTTTTAAAAGCAAAATGTATGACATTAAGACTTATTGGACTGAAGATCAGTTTCAATTAGTTTCCCACTAGTCCTCAACATGCCCTCGTGTTTCTTTACCATTTATTAAAAATTTTAATCAAGTGTTTTACTATAAATGTTTTTATTTTATGCGATCCTCCTTGAGAATTTTGGGGTTGGGGAGAAAGGATGGACTTATAAAAACTGTAAATACAAATTTGTGACAAATATGTCTTAGTAGCAGGTATTCTTAAATAATGTTTTGAATATTTAAATTTATTTCAGTAACACCTAGTCATATGTTTTGTTTTTTGGTCACTCCTACGCCTTGTTTAACATTAACAGTTCTAAAGTAATGATTAAAAAGCAACTGTTACAAAGAATGTTACAAAACTGAACACAAAATATTGGGGTAAAACATTACCAGCTGGTACGAAACACGTAAATTAATAAAAACCCAACAACGAAAAATCCAAAAGGCTTCAGCCTTAATATTATGAAGCATGCCCTTCCCAAAACTTCTCTTCCCAACACCAAATCTGTCCTCCCAGCCCAAATAAAGAATAAGTTTTAAAATTCTTATAAAATTCTTAACTTTTAACAAACGTATTCTTTATTTGGTGCCCATCTTTCCGTGTGTGTCCTACGTCGTGAAGAAAAGTATCGTTCATAATTGGAACCGAAAGAGATTTTCCGGCACTTTCTCCAACTATTCACGAAATCGGCTTCGGCTTGTAAGTGAAACTCCCCCACACATGTTCGTCTACGACTTTCATATGAAATTTGGTCTTCCTGCGCCAGCTTTGCCACACTTATAAAACTTGAGTGTAAACAGGAAAATGTCGCTTTCGGAACTTGTATAAAATATATTTTATTTCTCTGTATGGTGTATAACCAACGGTTTTTCTTCCATAAGAATTACAAAGCGTTTAGAAACGAAAATATTAGTTCTTTCTGTTTTATTCATGAGATAATTGACAAAGGCAGTCTACAACCAATGCACTGGAGACCTGAATCAAGCAATAACATTATGAAAAACATTCCAGCAAAAGGTAATATCTCTTTCCGTTCAATGGGTTAGCTCAGCTCTCTTAATCTGGCTAAGGTAAAAAAAAATGTTTGAAATGTAGTTTATAAATATTTTCATTCATACTAAGATTCTAAAATACACCAGCTTTTACAATTTTATAGAAATTAAATTACGTTAAGTTTACAAATGGTCATTTATGTCAAGTTATAAAGAAGTAACATAGCATTTGTTTAAGCTAATAGCATATAAACCTAATTCAGTGAAGATAAAAGAAATACGGGGTTTAAAAACAAACAATCGTACTACATTATGAAATTACAATTTTTAATAAAACTTCATGCTTTTTGGGATGGTAAAAATTCCATCTCATACTTCATTCTATTCGTAGATGTATTAAGAATTCCTGGTTTGTAGAATGTATAAAACTTTTATGTTAATAAAATAGATTATTTTTTTCAGAATTTTTTATAAATATTTTATATTGCTAAGATAATTTTCATTGACGAAATACCTACCTAGTATACCAGATAATGTCGTAAAAAACATTTTTGTTTCTTATTTGTCTTAGTTGATTACTTACAACCTTAATTACATGTCCCTTCCTTATTAACTACTTTCCTTACTTACATTTCTTAATTGATTACTTACTATATGTTGTAAACGGAGATTTGTTGTAGTGTTATGTCTAAATCTTGCCTTGTATTATATATAAAACATTATAAATTATTTTATTATAAGACATGATTTGTACTATCAACTCCAAACTTAACCCCGCATCTAACAATGTATACTTTCACATTCTAAAGTGATGAAAATAAACAGCTTCCGTATGGGTTTCGCAAACCATTTAAATTATATTCCTTAATCTCTAAATATAAACCATCTTTTTAACATCCGATATTTAGTTGTGTTGCAAATAAAACTAATTAATATATGAATAATATCACCAAGCCAATATATCGAAATATAACTTCGAGAATGCCTTGCATTCATACAATAATCCAATATAAAGTTCATTTCTCATATAAATCATATATTGCATCATCTTACAAAGTGCAGGTGACATGAATTATTTTGCTTTTAAAAATTTTTAACTATTGTGTTTTTTTTTTTTTTTTTTTTTTTTGTTTTTTTTTGTTATGCGCAGTTACAAAACTATATTTTCTTAAGATATAATTTTCATTTTATTTTTCTTGGGGTTTAATCCCTTAAAAGCCATAAAAACGGAAACAATAGATGACATGTTGCCTCCCATGCAAGTTGTCATTGTTTGTGACATGCAGAATATTGAATTTTCCTCGAAATAGAAACCAAACGTAGTTTTAGCTAGTTGTTGTTAGTTTACAAGAAACCTATATTTTTACCATGTTACATTTTTAGGCCATACATTACATCATGATTTAGATTGGGAACACCTTCTGCAAGCCACATTATTATTATTATTATTTTTTCAGTGTGATACTTATAATTCAATTAGAGTTTAAATGGAAAGTTATACAAATTGTGCTTAAAGAGTAGTACAAATAACATGTTCGTATTATGTTTCAACGTTCAAGTTCTATTATAATTATTATTATTATGTTGTGATGTTTATTCACTGTGTGTATCATAAATAGGCATATTTTATAAATGTGTAACTGCAAAAAACTTTCAGCATTTTCATTATTCTCTTAATTTCAAAGAAGTTTAATAACATTTAAAAAGTTACGAAATTGACGATCAATAGGCCAACTAGAGCAAACATTTTTCGATTCTTCACTACTGCACAGCGAAATATAATTAAAAAAATTAATTTTCATTTCTATTTCAGTGAATTCATAGCCTACTTTATCTTTGTATCATACCTCACTTACATGTTAAAATATTAAACTATTTTTTATGAGAACGTCTTAAACTAAAATGGTCTTTTTTGGTTTTGGATTTGAATTCAATTTTTATAGAGTAGATTGAATGTGCTATTAAAAACTTCTGGTAGTATGGAACTAAAAGAAAGTTTTAAGAGAAACATCTTTCGCTAACGTCATACTTTATTATTAAAACGTAATATTAAATCTGAGCAACATGCTTCAAATCCGACTGCAAAGATTCTAATATGTATAAGTAATTTTCATTTTTTATTTTTATTTGAAAATATTATTTCAATGTCCAGTTTGATTCAATGAAATCCGGTTCAATCATGCTCTACTACTACTATGTATTTATATTTCAAATATATATAAACCTATGTTTACATTAAAGGTTTCGAAGACATAGAAGACTGTA
The DNA here is from genome assembly GCA_030545055.2 of Neoaliturus tenellus. Lineage (NCBI taxonomy): Eukaryota > Metazoa > Arthropoda > Insecta > Hemiptera > Cicadellidae > Neoaliturus > Neoaliturus tenellus. The sequence continues at coordinate 107,502,028 of CM061537.1, forward strand.
TGAGCCCACCAGATAATTTTTGTATGTTTATTCATTTCATTCCCGATTCCACCTTAGTCCACTTAAAGTTACACTTTTTTCACACTTTTTTATACTAACCAAAATATTTGCTTCCCAAAATTGTAAAGTACATTTACAAGCTTATTTTATTATTTATGACGTTTGTTCATAAAACAACACGTAATAAATAAGCTTTCCTTAGTGATGATCCTCTAAAAAATACACATTTACCTAAAAACATCCAACTATGAATTAATCTATAAACACAATTCTGAAAAGTTTCGAATCGCTGAAGTTAAAACTGTACAAAAAGAGCAACTGATGTGGTAGGACGCCTGATCAGCAATATAGATGTAACATTTCATTTAATTCCGGATAAAAGGTAATAATTGTAGTAGGCTCTCCTCCCCTAGTCGCGACACAGTGAGGGGGGGGGATAAGGGGTGAGTGAAATATTCATGTCGATGAGCGGGTCCGTGGTTTGGTTCAGGAGAATGTTTAATATGTTCCGCTTGGTTTCACTCCAGTTCGCAGGTTTCAACACGTTAGTTTTTTCATTTAAAATTCCAAAATAAAAATGAATTAAAGTGGTGCTTTTAGCTGAACATTGATTAATAATCCCTTCTCTCTATTAAACATTGGGATGTAATTAAAATAGTGTTTTCATTTCTTAATGAAAAAAAAAATTTTACGGAAAAACGTTAATGGATTTTGTATAGGTTGAAATTAAATTGGTGTCTTATGACACTTAAAAACTTATCAATAATAATTACATACAGTATATCTTCGGTGAATTTTCATTCAAAGAACAATTGCATTGAAATTCTATTTAGGTCAACAGAAAGGAAACACAGTCTGATGCGATAGAACGATCCTATCAAAGGCGAACCTTTCAGGAAACATTTTCAAGTTGGTATCACCACCCTTCGGCTCAGTGGCATTAAGTTGGAGAAACACACCGAGGAACTTCGACATTCACACGGGACCGAGATAAGAACATTGTGGTGCAGGAACTACATGTTCTGCACGTGCGACGATGTTAGTTGGCGAGGGTTACAAAATACGAACTCTCGACGAATTATTTATAAAGGGAAACATTTAAAAGATATTTACAGAATGATTTAATGGGTCTCTTTCGGTAATAAATTGTAATGCAATAAACGATAAATAAAAACCAACATACCTGATTTGCAATTTAAAACATTAATCTATTGTTACTATACATTTGAGAAAACTGTATATGGTAAAATTTATTAAGTAATAATAAAGTATAGGTATGGATAATAAAGCGCACAATTTAAACTAAATCGTATTTGTCTAGAAACCATTCACGCTATAAACAGTTTATCAGGTTTTAATGACTATATCTTTAGTTCGTCACTCAACCTGTATGCTAGAAACTAGGTATACAATGCAGTTGTCTGCTTGCAATATTGAGCGGAGCGACTATTTTTGAAATCAATAATAGCAAATATTTTATAGGTAATTCAAGTGAGCTCGTTCGCTATGCTCACACGCCGTCAGGGTTTAGCTCGTTCGCTGCGCTCACTCGCCATTTGGGTCAGCTCGTTCGCTACGCACACTCGCCGTCAATTTAGTTCGTTCGCTGCGCTCACTCACCTTTTGGATCGGCTCATTCGCTGCACACACTCGTTGCCAGATTTAGGTTGTTCGCTGCGCTTACTCGCCACAAGTCTGTAACACTCTAATAATTTTTGAGTACGCAGGTTTGCTGTAACGGGGTATTATATGTTTACAAGATCTTGGTGCGTCGTCCAAGATTTGTACCTCCTCTCCGTAAACGTGGCATTTCATTCACGTAAACAAACCACTAAAATTAAACAAAACAACCATTTCACAAAAAACTACTGTATTCACAAACAGCTGATAGTAACAGTCTGCAGTTAAATTTGATCCTTTTAACAGCTGTATAATCAACACACAGTAAACAAACCAAATAAAATATTTCTCCTATTAAAATAACATGGTAACTTTAAAGGGCCATAGGGCAGAACCCTTATGTCCCGATTTGGACCATTTCAGATTTATACCTTCCCATAGATGGTTACTATGACCGAGCAAAATTTCGTGAGGATCACTCCAGCCGTTCAGGAGGAGTACTTGTAAATAAAAAGCCAGAGTGTAGTATAGGAGCTTCGCTCGCTCCGCTCAATAAGTATACTAAAACAATATTTGTTACTATAAATTGTAGCTATAAGCTAATTAATGTTGATGTTTGATAAAAATAACATTGTAGTTTAACAGCTTACGAATGACTAAATATTATAATGTTCTAAAAAAGTATTTAAAAATGTCAACATATCTTAGAGAAAGATGAGAGGGCTATGATGATATTTGTGCGAAAAGTAAATAGTTTTTAAGTCAAAAACTATTCTGTATTAATAATTATTTGAAAAAACTACATCCTTAGTATTATACATATAATTTTTAACTTTATTTGTAATTTTAATAGCTTAGTATTTCAATATATCAAGACAAAAAAATTGATTCTCTAATGTTACCTACAAGTATACTTAAAAGCTATCTTTTCTCTGTCTAGATATCCAATACATCGCAAAAGATGAATTGATGTCTAGTCCCAAAACTAGAGGTAAACAACTACTTCGTAGGGTTACTTTGAAGCCAACTATATATTTATCACAGAGAAAGAAGTGTGTTAGAATAAGGATATTTTTCTCCAAAACTATCTCGATTCTTTATTTATTTTTATACTAACCAGAAAACGAATAGAAATATATTGCCAGTTTTGATTTGAAAGTGCAATTGGGAATAATGCAGTTAATGATTTAAAATGGCTGATGGTATCTAAAGTTATGTTTTTATTATTACCAGTGTTGGTTTCTACAAACACGTTTAACGTAAACTTAGTTTAAATCAATGTTAGTATTGGCAAAACACCTGTTCTGCCCCAGTTCAAGGTCACTCATTTTTTTGGGGGTTGGAAGTGGCAGGTGTGGGGTTGGAAGTGTGGGGTGGGGGTGACAGTGATGGATGGGTTTGGGAAGTGGGTCAAGGTCATTTGGAGGGAGTTTTAAAAAAGTGGGAGCCTCAGGGGCTCGGTGGGAATGGGGAGGGGTGGGGCGGCGCCGGGCCGCGGGAGGTTTTCGTTTATTCTTAAAATTAAATTAAAATAATAGTTGCAAGATAGGAGAGCTCCTAGGTGTTTACAGTGCGAGTCGATACAGTAGAATGAGACATGTGTCCAAGGAAGAACGATCATATAAACCTGGTAATATAGTGAATACGAATAATTGGATAGCGTCGTCAATAGGAGTAACAAGATTGAAATGTTGATACTGCAGCATGTCAGTTAAGACATGGTGCAAAACAGTATCAGTACAGTATGCAGTGTTGCACAGGCTAGGTTTTGCAAAGTACAACGGGTGAAAACTGTAGTATTTCTTAAGCTTAGCCAATGTAGTACGCGGTTTAGAAACTGTGAAGTTAGATTGTTTCTGTAAAATATGTTTTGTGCGTAAAAGTTTTAGTTGTAAAGAGTGCGAAGTCATGATAATACACGAAGGGGAGATGTGTACTCTCCGACAATCGGCGAGTATATGACCGGCGCCCGCGAGTGTGCCTGAATATATAGAGACTAATTAGCATAATAAGTGCAAACATATGTTAGAGTAAAAAAGCGTAAGTAAAAAAAAAGTGTTAGACTAGGTGTTAGAGACTTGCGGATAGTTGTTCACTGTTGCCCTATCGCCACTATAATGACGCGCGCGCGGTACCGATGCCCGTTTTATAGGGGTTGTGTGGCCCCTCCCAACCCCCCCCCCCTTCCCCTCCCCCTGAGAGGATGACATAAAAGAACAGAACTTTGGAGAGCTCAGTTATTTGTCGGGCGGCGCCGCGAAAGGTTGTAGCAGGGGGAAACATATAGGCGAAGAAAAGTATCGGTAGCCGCAGAAGTTAATTAATTATTCAGGTGCAGGATTGAAAGTAATGTTCCGTGCACGAATAAGTAGGAATACAATTGTCAATTGTACATGTAAATCTTGTACTGTAGCAATAACTATAATATTAGACGGTTGTAAAGTGTATGACCTGCTAATGTGCAAGAAATATTGTAAATATTGTAAGGTGTATCACCTGCAGGTGTGCAGGAAATGTCCCGTGCATAAATATAGAGACTAATTAGCATATTAAGTGCAAACACATTTTAGAGTAACAAGCGTTAGTTATAAAAGCGCTAGAGACTTACGGATAGTACCTCACCCGACCGATTCCGCCACCGAAATGGCACGCGCGCGGCAGCAACCCCTCTTTTTATGCGATCGATGAGTCACGTGCGACTCCCCTCCAACCCCCTCCCCGAGAAAACCGCATAAAAGAGCGAGCTTTGGGATAGCTCGGTTATTTGTCAGTCGGCTTCGGCTACGGTCACAAGAGTCAGAGGAAGAGACAGATAGTTTAAGAAAAGTATCGGTAATAGCGGAAGTTAATTAATTAATTATTCAGTTGTAGGATTGCAAGTATTGCTCTGTAGATAATCAAGTGGGGGACCACAACTGTGATTGAACAGGTAACTATTGTAGTATAGCAATAATGTTAATATTAAACGGTTGTAAAGTGTATAAGCTGCAGGTGTGCAAGAAATGTCTCTCGTACTGTAGCAATAATTATAATAGTAGACGGCCAGCAAGTGTATTACCTGCAGGTGTGCAAGAAATGTCTTGTGTAATGTAGCAATAAGTATATGATTGTAAGGTGTATTACCTGCAGACGTGCAGGAAACATAGCATGCACTATTCCACAGGTAAATCCCGTAGTGTAGCACTAATTATATTAATATGACCGAGAAGTAGCGGTTAGAGTTTAAGTGTTGTTAAAGTAAGAGAGTTATTTGCATATTAAGGAGGAAACAGGTGTGTAAGAATGGAACCTGCAATTAATCAGTGTGAGTTTCCTGCACACGATGTTAATTAGCATATTTAGTTAAAAAAAAAAAAAAAAAAAAAAAAAATGGAAACTCGACACAAAAATAAAATTGAGATCTATAAAATAACTGGTGTAGTGTTAAGAAATAGTGTAAAAATAATTAAAATGTTAAAATAAATCGTGTGTTATAGTACTATGTGGTATGAACTCACGGATTGGTTGTTTACCACTGGGGTGTCAGCTCCCTATATGGGAGGCGCGCGAGCTTACCGTCGTTTATATACATGCGGATGGTTACTCATGCATGACCCCCCCCCCCCCCCCGACGTCACAACGTCTTGGGTGTAGCGTGTAAGAAGTACCGACCAGGCCAAGGATTATGAGCATAAGTAATGCATTTCCAAACAATAGTCTATTGTATGTTAAAAACAAGTTGCGTGTTTCGGCGGCCTATTTCCGTTGGAACTATAATTAAGCGGCGGAAGAGGGTGGATAACAATTGACGATAATTATGCTGCCACACGATGGGGAAAGCCGCGGATGTACTTGTCAGCGGATGTAATTTGATGCTATCTAATGCAAATTGAGAGGTACAAGGCTCCACCTGCGTTTTAGGCGACCCACATGTAACAAAGCACATCCGTTTGGAATTTTCCACTGACGTTTCTGGAAAGTTCCGCGCCCCTCAAACCCCTCCCGGCCCCCCACCACTCTGGGAGCCGAGAACTATCCCGACGACTATTGCCGCCGCAGTCGGGCTCGGAACTCTGGACGCAGCGCTCCGACCCGACTCAGAGGGCAACTCAAATGTATAAGCGGCCGATATATATTTGAGTTACTCTTGTTGTTAGGCTATTACTATTTAATATTTGTTGTGTGTGTGTGTGTGTGTGTGTGTCTATGGTTTTATGCAAAGTGTTATTTGGTTTTAGTCTTAAGATGTGTTAGTTTTAAGGTTTAACTTGCGCATTGCGATGTTAGCATTAAGGTGTGTTATGGTATTATTTATGTTTAAGAAATGCGTTTTTAATTTTAAGTATTGGATTATGGTGTGTGTGTGTGTGTGTGTGTGTGTGTGTGTGTGTGTGTGTGTGTGTGTGTGTGTGTGTGTGTGTGCATGTCTATGGCTATGTCTGTGTTTATCTGTGTACTAATAATTTTTTTTTTATATTCCACAGCTAGCTGTTAGGATGGGTAGATTAAATTTAAATGTAAATGTAAATTGAAGAAGTTCGATTGAACTTCATTAAATATGGGTGGGACATGCGCGTTGTGCCGTAGGTAGCGCATATTTTTATTGTTTTTGATTTTTGTTTCTTAATTTTGGTCAGGCAAAAATATGTTTGGGTGGGTTTAGATTAAGGGTGGGAGGTTAGAGTTGCATCTTGCATTAGCTGTTCCAGAGTCCCCATTGTAAAATTGGAATGGTCAAGTCCAGTGCCCAGGCCCGAGGCTGGCCGCCCGTATCACAGACTACCAAACTGGATCGCCATGTGCGTGCGGGCCAAAAATTGGGATCCCTCGCAAGACGTAACTTTTTGGGTTGGGATTGGGAGTGTTTGAGGAACACAGGGTGGTGGAGACGGTTACAGCCGCCTCCATCATCTTGGATCATTATTATTTTTTGGTGACCTTGACCTAAATCCACTCATGCATAACCCCCCCCCCCCGACGTCACAACGTCTTAGGTGTACCGTCTTAAGTATAATGTCTTAAGTAAAATGTCTTAAGTGTAGTGTCTTGACCTTGACCTTGAACTTGGCGAGCCCCCCCCCCCCCGACGTCAAACGTCTTAAGTGTAGCGTCTTAAGTGTAACGTCTTAAGTGTAACGTCTTAAGGGTAACGTCTTAAGGGTAACGTCTTGACCTTGACCTTGAACTTGGCGAGCCCCCCCCCCCCCCCGACGTCAAACGTCTTAAGTGTAGCGTCTTAAGTGTAACGTCTTAAGTGTAACGTCTTAAGGGTAACGTCTTGACCTTGACCTTGAACTTGGCGAGCCCCCCCCCCCCCCCCCCCCCCGACGTCACAACGTCTTAAGTGTAGCGTCTTAAGTGTAACGTCTTAAGTGTAACGTCTTGACCTTAAACTTGGCAACCCCCCCCCCCCCCAACCCGCCAGCCAAGTGCTAACAAATATACTTATAACTTGAGAACGGTTTGCCGGAATAGGGCAAGCGATACATCATTGGAAAGCTCTAATTAACAGTAATATTGTGGTAAAGACAGAATTAAATTATTTTCTTTTAATAAAAATTTATTATTAAAAGAAACCCCCCACTCATTGACTTGCCTATATAAGTGTTGTGGTTTGCGTTGGGACATTCATTGCCAATAATAGCTATAGTGAACATGTCTCCCCGAGATGCTCCAATATTTTATAACAAATGTACAAAAGTTGAAGAAGTATTGGAGGTGGATGAAGAAATCAATGAAGAAGACGATGTAGAAAACGATGTACAAAACGATGTACAAAGCGATGAAGAAAACAATGAAGAAATTGAAGAGCCTTTGTTAAGTGAAAATGTTGTAACAAGAATATTTGTGGATCCGAATTCTCCAATGGATATTATAGGAAGGTTTGTAATTGAAGTTATGACATGGATAGAAAATGAAAGATTAGTAAACATAGCATCTCCAATTTTAGTTGATGATAGACCCACCTTTGGTGTATATTGGGGTAACAGTGATCTGTTATGGCTATGGGCGGAGGCATATGTGGAGTATTTGCAATTGGAAGAAAATATAGGCTTTAATCATTACTTTTCAGCTTTAGTATTAACCTACTATTTTTAACATCTCACTAAAAATCTTACCATCCCCCCCCCACACTACAACTGGGAGGCTATAAAAAGGAAGCAGTAGAGAAGCATTTCATTTCGCTGCTAAATTTCAAAGAGTAAACATCAGAAAGATGTATCAATGTGAAATTTGCTTAGAAACTTTTCATGATAATATTCTACTAGAAATACACAAAGAGTTATTCCATAATAATAATGAAGATGTAACAGAAACCGAAAATGAAGATTTAAAACTATATGGAGAAGAACAACAAGAAGATCAACAAGAAGAACAACAAGAAGATCAACAAGAAGAAGAACAAGAAGAAGAACCATTAGCAGGACCATCTAATGCTATGCCGAGTGTAAAAGTATTTGCTTTAGCAGGTAGAGTAGTAATGCATCACAAAATTCAAAATGAAAAATTGGAATTAGAACAGTTTCTTAAAGAAGCAAGAATAATTGTCAGTAAAACTATAAAAGAAGAACTACAAAGATTAAACTTTATTAAATTTGGCATATTATTAAATGCTATGTTTATTAATGCAGATGAAGAAATGTCTCCTAGAGGATTTATAACAAGAAACCAAACAATTATGGCTACTTCAAATATTGATTCAATAGTTGAAGAGTGTTTTGATGAAATTTTAACTAAAATTCAAGAACATGAAGGAAGAGGATCAGGTTGGAGTTTGCTTAGTATTGAGGGAATGGATTTAAGAATTCACAAACATGGATACGGGCTTATGGGAAGCAGTTACATTCCACTGCCAAAGAAAATACAGGATACAAAGTCGTGTATAAATGTAAAAAATGAAGATACAGAATGTTTTCGTTATGCAATGACATCAAAATTTGTAACACCTAAACATGCGGATAGACCTAGCCAAGAATATGAAAACCAAAGATATAGGTACAATTTCCAAGGGTTGTCGTACCCGGTAGCATTGAAGGATATTACAAAATTTGAAAAACAAAACTGTGGAACATCTGTTAATGTGTTTGGTTTGGACAGTTCAAATAAAGTATATCCTTTAAAGGTTGTAAAGAATGAGCTTGCAGACCACACGGATTTATTGCTAATAACGCAAGGAGATGTTTCTCACTATGTATATATAAGAAGTTTTGAAAGGCTTGTTAGTAAACAATTATCGAAAATTGAACACAAGAAAATAATATGCAAAAGATGTTTTAGTTTTAAGGAAGAAAGAATATCAAACAGAGGATGGATACGAGAACATCAGGAGCTATGTAACAACAACTATGAAGCCAAAATAATATTACCAACAGCAGATAGAGCCGAGCTAAAATTTGAAAAGATATCTCATCAGTATCGTATCCCTATCGTTGTATATGCAGACTTTGAATCTACACTTGTTCCTATTGAAAATGATGATGATGGAGCCAAGAAAAGTGTTAAGTATCAGATACATGATCCAAACAGTTTTTGTTTACTAATTAAATCTACACTGTCAGAAGAGCATTTAAATAAATATGATCTAACATCAAAACCTGTCATATATCGTGGTGAAAGTGCTTCTAAAATTTTCCTTGACCACTTATATGCAATAGCTGAAAAGGTACAAAGATTGTACAGTGATATTGTACCAATGATACCGATGGATGAAGAAGAAGAGATTCAATATGAAAATTCAACCCATTGTTATTTATGTAAAAATGAATATACTATGGAAAATCACAAAGTACGTGATCACGACCATTTAACAGGATATTATAGAGGTGCTGCATGTAACAGATGTAATATTAACTATCAAATTCGCAACTTCATACCTGTAATTTTGCATAACCTTAGTGGTTATGATTCACATTTTATTATACCGGAATTGGGACGAGATGATGGAAGAATCGATGTGATAGCAGAAACCACTGAAAAGTTTATTAGTTTTAGTAAAACGGTTGGAAATATGAAGTTACGTTTTCTAGACTCTTACCGTTTTATGCCATCTAGCTTAAGTAAACTTACTGAAAACTTAAAGAAAGAAAATTTAATAGAAACAATGAAGATTGTAAGTAAAGATAAATTGGACTTGGTTCTCCGCAAAGGTGTTTTTCCCTATGATTACATCGATTGTTTGGAAAAATTTGAAGAAACATCACTTCCGCCAAGAGAAGCCTTCAAGAGTAAGTTGTATGAAGAGGACATTAGTGAAGAGGACTATGAACACGCTTGTAAAGTATGGAATGAACTAGGAATGACAACATTGGGAGAATATTCCGACTTTTATGTTAAATTAGATGTGACTTTACTTTGTGATATAATGGAAGAATTTAGAGATACCTGTTTTGAAGCATATGGATTGGACCCACTTCATTCTTATACATCGCCTGGACTAGCATGGCAAGCTATGCTGAAAGAAACAAAGTGTAGACTTGAACTTATTACAGATATCGATATGGTTTTGATGATAGAGTCAGGTCTTCGTGGAGGATTGACGCAAAGTGTAACTAGATATGTAAAAGCTAACAACAAATATCTCCCAAACTTTGATGCGTCACAACCAACAACATTCTTAGGTTATTTTGACGCAAATAACCTATATGGATGGGCTATGTCAAATCCTCTTCCATATGGTAATTTTAAGTGGGCAAACCCAGATTTGATAGGCAATATAATGGACATACCCAAACACGGAGACATTGGTTACATTTTGGATGTAGACTTTGAGTATCCTGAACAACTGCATGACCACCACTACGATTTACCACTATTGGCCAAGACGGAAATATCTCCAACTGGTAGATGGCCCAAGTTAATGATGACGTTAACCAACAAGTCAAGATATGTAGCTCATTATTGGACAATACAGCAAGCAATAGAATTG